>JAKUBJ010000107.1:0-32934 GCA_030566855.1 Tortispora sangerardonensis | reverse complement strand
CAAATGAAAAAGCGTGAAACTATATCCCTAACCCTTCTCAAAAACAGTTGAGTCCCAAAATGGACGTTTTTTTCACGACCCCGACGGGATCCCATTTCCCGCCATGCTCTACTATGATAAGAAGCTCGACATCAGCTTCCAGAAGAACCGTAATTAATAAATGAAATTAATTAGCTAAAAAATAGCTTAGTTAAGCTATTTAAAGTTTTAATTTTTATTATGGGATAATCCAATCTATAACCGTTACATGTGATAAATCTTATCTATCAACTCCCGGAATATTCCATGAATGAGAATCTGACTCTTTCTTGATTCCTTCTAGAATAAAATAATAGAATATATTATTTATTTCCGTAATCAAACTAGCCGCCAGAAGATCATTGCAATAATCCAAGAGTCTGCTCGATTTTGATAATTTGACAGGCGGTTATCGTGGATAATCGGATGGTACCGAAGTAGATAAGAAAAGTTTTACATTTGGGTGATTAAATGTGATGTTAAGGGTCCATAGATCTTAGATTGTGCTTGAGGGTGTAAGTTAGAGATACAAAGTGACCGTTATGTGGTGGTATATGTCGGTATTACATGATGTATCATGCACATTGTCAGTTGTATATGTACTGTATGATGGTATATAAACTGTACAATGGTATAAATTACACTAACCGTTATGCACTACTCATACTAAGTATGTGTTAACTTAGTATAATAACTTATATACTCCTTGCATAAGAATACACAATTATTTAGTAAGTTAAATATAATTAATTAATTATAACCAGTTATATTAAAAGTGTGCCTTAATATGATCGACGGAGGGTCCGGTACTAAATTTAGTACAAACGTTATTAAATTAATGCAGATCTGTAGATCATTTCCTAGGCTAGATTACTACCCTGTGGATGCATCCCAGTAAGCGCTAATAATTATAAAAAAATATAAGTAGTCACTGTCGTCAAATATAAGTTAAGTCAAGACGACTTAGTTTATAATATTGTTTCAGAATATAAGTTACTAACCGGTTATATGATGCTATATAGACTCTATGAATGTGGTGTGATTTGCTAACCACAATTACACTGTACCGTAGTGACCCAACACACCCATACACCCGGTGCCTAACACACACCACTGCAATCGCAAAAGTATACACCCAACAGTATATCGTATGAGTACACACAATATACCCCCTCTTAGCAATAATTTCCTATATATTACCCACTTTATCAGTCATTAATAGACCTATCCCATATACCGAAGAATCTCCTTATAATATTCATCAAAGAGAAAAAATATCACGCATAAATTCATTCGAATAATATGCGGTCCCCCAACGAAAATAAAGTTATTACTTTATTAGTAAATCACACCCTTTTCAACAAATTATAGGTATTGAACTATATATAAAGTTTACACATTTTTTAATTAACCAATGATTATACAGTTTTTAGCCTGCAGTTCTCGTAACCAAAGTAAAGGGGCAGAAATGATATATAAAAGCGTACAATTCTTCATAATCAATCTTTACTTCTTGTTACATTTCAAATAAGAAGATAAAAAAAAGCAAAAAACAGAACAATTGTGTTTATTTTGTTACATTTAAAGAGAAAGATAATATCTATCTTTTTTGCCTCTTTGTTTTTAGTGTGATTATTTAAGCCTCTTTTTGCGTTTGGTTTAGTATACACAGGGAGTTGTGTTATACGTCTACACACACGCAGATACCGTATAAGTTGCTTACACCCGGTTGGGGATATTTTTAAGCAATCCTTTTTTTGGGTAGCACATATATTAACTTGCGAAAGCATTTTGTTCTTTTAATCACCTTCTTTTCACCTTGTTTTTATATAAATCGTATAAAAGTATAAGAGAAAGGGAAAATATACAAAGATTACACGAAAACTTACAAAAACCATATACAGAAAGACATAAGCACACACACCTGAAAATGACATCAGATATTGGTACATCATCTTCAGTAGATCTTCCTTCTTCCTCTTCTACTCTTATCTCTTCTACATCTACACCCGCTTCTACTAAAGAAAGAAGACATATTTCAGAACAACCATGGACATGGAGTAATTGGCATAAACATTTAAATTGGCTCAATGTAACTCTTTTAATATTTATACCAATTATTGGATTTATTCTTTCATATTTTACACCACTTCAAAAGAAGACCGCAATTTGGGCATTTTGCTATTATTACGTTTGCGGTATTTCTATTACTGGAGGATATCATAGATTATGGGCTCATCGTGCTTATACAGCATCATTACCGGTTCAGTTATTTTTTGCACTCTTTGGAGGTGGATCAGTTGAAGGATCTATTAGATGGTGGGCAGCAGGTCATCGTGTCCATCATAGATATACAGATACAGATAAGGATCCTTACAGTGTACGTAAAGGATTATGGTATTCACATTTTGGATGGATGCTTTTACTCGGAAATCCTAAACATAAAGGACGTGCAGACATTGCCGATCTTAACAATAGTTTAATTGTAAGATGGCAACATAAGAATTATCTTTTAGTCATGTCTTTCATGGGATTTATTTTACCTTGTTTTGTTGCAGGATTAGGATGGGGAGATTATCTTGGAGGATTTGTATATGCAGGAATATTGAGAGTATTTTTTATTCATCATGCTACATTTTGTGTTAATTCCCTTGCCCATTGGATTGGAGAACAACCATTCGATGATCGTAGATCACCTAGAGATCATGTTATTACAGCACTTGTCACATTTGGTGAAGGTTATCATAATTTCCATCATGAGTTTCCGTCAGATTATCGTAATGCGATTAAATGGTATCAATATGATCCTACTAAGTGGACTATATGGACATTTAAACAACTTGGACTTGCATCAGATTTAAAGACATTTTCACAAAATGCTATTGAACAAGGATTAGTTCAGCAAAAGCAGAAGAAATTAGATCAATGGCGTAATAAACTTGATTGGGGTGTACCATTGGAGAAATTACCAGTTGTTGAATTTAATGATTTTGTTGAACAATCAAAGGAAAGAGCACTAGTTGTTATTGCAGGAGTTGTTCATGATGTAACAGATTTTATTGATGAACATCCTGGTGGAATTGCACTTATTAAATCAGGTATTGGTAAAGATGCTACAGCTAACTTTAATGGAGGTATATATGATCATTCAAATGCTGCACATAATGTGCTAGCACGTATGAGAGTTGGAGTTATTAGAGGAGGATGCGAAGTTGAGATTTGGAAACAGGCACAGCGTGAAAAGAAGGATGTTGAGATAGCTAATGATAGTAATAATTTACCTATTGTTAGGGCGAATAATCAACCTACGAGGACTGCTAGGCCTATTCAGGGAGCAGGAGCTGCCTAGTCACTGAGCACGAAAGTGATTGCACGCAAAGTACACTATACACACATGTCATTACACATGGGCATATTACATCGTAGTATGCGTACTAAAATACATACGAATAACTGGATACAATATCAATTACATATTAAATTATTACATATTTTAACTTAACCGGTTATAAAACTAAATATAATTAATTAAGCATAACTTAATTATCAAGCGGTTAATTTAAGTTATACTTATAGGATAATCAATATACAAATTTGAAATACAATTACACACATTTAACCGGGTAACGTCATAAAAATCTTCAGCGTCTTCAGACAACTTCAGCATTCAGCATTCACCACACATACACCTACAATGTTAAGAAGTATACGTTCTTTCTCAACATCAACCTTAAAATTAGCCCAATTTAAAGGTAAAAATCTGACACTTACGCCACCTATTGAACCAAATTTATCACTTATAAAAGTCAAAGATAGCCACCCGTTATGGCAGTTCTTCTCAGATAAGAGAGCATACAGAGACGTAAGGAATATTCTAGAAGGATCAAGAGCTTGGCGTATTGAAGAATTAAGAACAAAGTCTTTTAATGACCTTCATGAATTATGGTATACCTGTTTAAAGGAGTTAAATATACTTGAAAGAGAAAGATATGTATATAGAAGATTAACTCTATCTACACCCTGGACTAGGACAGAAAGAATACGTGACATTGAACCACAAGATGAAGCAGTAAATGTTATAAGAAAGACTTTATCTCGCACAAGGTATGTTTTATCAGAAAGGTATCATGGATGGTCAAGAGCACAAGATTTATCGTGGGAAGAGATTGTAACTGACTTTAGAACAAGGTACCTTTCAAAGGATGAACAAGGTGAATATATTGTTGATAATGAATTAGCTAATGAACAATTAACAAGATTGGCTGAAACTTTATATGGGTTAGGATATCCTTACCTTTGTGATAGTATACCTGATGATATTGGAGAGAGATATTCAAATGAAGGTAATATATCGATCTTAGAAGATTTTGTCTATTCATTTGATGAAGAGCAAGTAAGAGGAGTTGAAACTATCGCAAGGATGAAATTAGAGAGATCTGGTATTGATTTTGAACCTTCTGGATATAGACAATTGATTGATATTTATGAAGCGGATGATGTTAGTAGTGTTGTTGAAGGATTGGAGGCTAGTGATGATGATAGAGAGGGAGTTTATGTTTTGAGAGAGTATATTGTCGAGTCTGCGAAGCAGGTTCTTAATCTATAGATGGTACTCCAGATTATAGGAAGTACTATATGTAGTACGTGTGGGATACTGAGTACTATGGAGTGATAGTGATAGATATACACAAGTATGAAGTATGGAGCATGAAGCATGCAGTAACTTACTTCTTATACACTTCGTTCTTCATTACCCTGCGCTTTAAACCTACACCCTAATCTCATGGCAATTCAAAACTACCCACACCCCTCTCCTTCCTTCTTCTTCTTTATTTTTATTTATTCTTTAATAAATACACAAGTTTCTTTTACTAAACAATGGATCTCGAATATGACGCAATCGTTTTAGGAACTGGTCTTACTGAGTGTATACTTTCTGGTATTTTATCTATACAAGGTTATAAAGTACTACATATCGACAAAAATGATCATTATGGTGCAGAATCTGCTTCCTACAATTTATCTCAAATTTATAACAAATTCCGACCTGGAAAAGATATACCAAAAGAATTAGGTAAAATACGTGATTGGAATATTGATATGGTACCAAAATTTCTTATGTCAAATGGGGAACTTACCAATATTCTTGTAAATACAAATGTTACTAGATATTTAGAGTTTAAACAAATTGGTGGTTCATATGTTTATCGTGATGGTCGTATTGCAAAAGTACCTGCAACTGAAATGGAAGCAATTAGGTCTTCTTTAATGGGTCTTTTTGAAAAACGTAGAATGAAAAGATTCTTTGAATGGCTTGCTAAATTTAATATAAATGATTCAACAACTTGGCAAGGTATTGATGTTAATTCAATGTCGATGAATGATGTTTATACTAAATTTGGTTTAGAATCAGGTACAAAAGATTTTATTGGCCATGCAATGGCTTTATATTTAGACGATTCTTATCTTAATATGCCTGCAACTGAATCAGTGGAAAGAATACGTTTGTATGTTGAATCTGTTGCAAGGTATGGCAAATCTCCTTATATTTATCCTTTGTATGGTTTAGGTGAATTACCTCAAGGGTTTGCACGTCTTTCTGCTATTCATGGTGGTACTTATATGCTTGATAAACCTGTCGATGAGATTTTATATGATACAAATGGTAAGTTTTCAGGTATTAGATCAGGCGAAGAAACTGTTAATGCAAAGTTATGTATTGGTGATCCTACATATTTCCCTGAAAAGGTTAAAGCAACTGATAAAGTCATTAGAGCTATTTGTATATTGAATCATCCAGTTGCCAATACAGATGATCTTGATTCTGCTCAAATCATTATACCACAGAATCAAGTTAATCGAAAACACGATATATATATTGCAGTATTATCATCTAATCATTGTGTTGTACCTAAGGGATATTATTTAGCTATGGTGTCTACAGTTATTGAGACAAATACTCCACATATTGAGATAGAGTCAGCGATGAAATTACTTAGACCTATTCAAGAAACTTTCATGGGGATTGCTACGATATATGAGCCTACAAGTGATGGTAAGGAGGATAATATATTTATATCTAGGTCTTATGATGCCACATCACATTTTGAGACAACAACTGATGATGTTAAGAATATGTATAAGAGGATGTTTGATAAGGAGTTAGATATTAAGGTTGATGCAGAGCAAGAGCAAGAATTTAATTGTGAGTAATTACGCAAACCGTACGTGGCTGTCAACTCACGTAAAGTCATGCGACTACCACACGCAATCTTACATAACTATCAAGTCACATAATATGAGTATGTGTTTACAACAGTGACTTCAAGAATGGGCATACAAGTAACTGCGCACAGCTGAACATATGTACCGATTTTATTGTACACGGGAGGGTCAACTTGATCATTCATAAGATGTAATATATATCCGTTATCATATTTCTCTTGATATCTATCAATTTCTGATCATAAACCTATTTAAATGTATGAATCCATTAACCGGTTATACTAAAATTTCCAATTTTTATACATAAAATGTATAACCCTATTTTATTATTTTCTAGTCAAATTATTAACTTCACCATTTTCTTCCTTCTTTCCCTTCTACATACGACAATATATGCTTTTAAATCATCCAAAACAAGTAAATTTATTAATATTTTGATTAAAAAAGCTTTAAAATTTTAAAAAAGAAGGTTACCAATTTTTAAAATCTTGAAAAAATTGCGGTATTTGGATGAAAATTGACTTAGTTTTTGAGGTTTAAAGAAATGGCACGTAAAAGAAGATCAACAAGAGTTCAAAAAACTAATATATCATCACCTATTGAAGATGAAAGTTTCAACGAATTAGAAGAGGAGAATTTGTCGAAAAGACAAAGAAGTGATAGTGAAGTTGGTGGTGAAACCGAAGAAGAAGAGGAAGAGGTTGATGAAGGTCAAACTGAGGAAGAAGAAATTGAAGAGGTTGATGGTGAAACAGAAGAAGAGGAGGGTGGAGATGATGACGAAGGTGAGAATGGTGGAGAAATTGTCGAAGAAACTCCTAAAAAAGTTATTAATAAGCAACCATCTATACCTGTTAAGAGAGGACCAGGTAGACCTAGAAAATATCCAATTGATGAAGCTAAGCTTGCTAGAGAAGCAGAAAGAGCGAAATTAAGAGCAAAAGCAGCATTAGAAACACCTATACCTTTAGATGAAGACGGTAAACCATATGAACTATTGAATGATGAAGTTAAAATAGAAGAAGATGCAGAAGGGTTGAAGAAAGTTGATGTTGATGGATATTTAAAAGATGGAAGAGATTATAGGTGCCGTACATTTAGTATTGCTGGAAGAGGTAAGAGATTATACATGCTTTCTACAGAGCCAGCACGGTGTATTGGATTTCGTGATTCATATTTATTCTTTCAGAAGCATAAAAGACTATACAAGATTTTATTAAAAGATGAAGAGAAATATGATCTCATTGAAAGAGATATTATACCACATTCATATAAGGGAAGAAGTATAAGTGTTGTTACAGCGCGATCAGTATTTCGAGAGTTTGGATCCAAGATAGTTATTGGAGGACATCGAGTTCTTGATGATTTTTATGAGAAGAAGGCTATTGAAGAAGGATTTAAAGCGGATGAATTAGCAGATCCAACCGATAAAGTTTTAGAAGAAGGAGAAGTTTATAATAAGAATCAGTATGTTGCATGGCATGGAGCATCACAAGTCTATCATAGTAATGTACCAGTCGGAATTGGTATGAGGAATGAAGGTGGTGGTAATCTTAGATTTGGAGATGCTACTACGCATTCTTTTAGTTATGATTATGGATCAGGAGAATGGTCAGTTAAGAAGAAGAAGATTGTCTTGAATAATACGAATTGGTTATATGAGCATGCGTCATCATCGTCTAATTACAATTCTATGCTTACGGCTATGAGACATCAAGTGATGGAAGCAGGAGGAGTTATTGATTCACATACGGGATTAACTTTTGTTCCATCGGGGACTCAACCAGTTAAATTTTATGGACATTTCAATAAAAAGGCAAGATCATTACCTAACGAAGGCAAGTTTGAAGTGAGTACAGAGTATAGGGTACCTATTGCGACGATTACAGGGTTAAAGGATGTTGATGAGAGTATATTTAGTGATGTTAGTGAAGACATTAAGGAAGCGATACATAGGCAGCAAGATATTGAGAGGGGGTACAACAAGGAGTATGTGCATACATTATAATCCAAGGACCTGTTTATAGAACATGAACCGGCTAAAGACATATAAGTTATACATAATTAACTTTGTATATAGTACATAATACGGCAAAGACATTATGTACAGCTAGTGCTCTACATAGCACTTTACATAGTACATGGCGCATAACACGATTACCGCCACCGACTACATCTCTAATCTAACTCATTCTCTTATCCAATCAAGTTGCTTAACTCGAATTTGAACCTACTTACACTTTAATTTAATTATAATTCTTAAACTTACCGCTTATAACTTACGACTAAGCTAACTTATCCCGCATAGTTTATATCTTAAAATTCACGTTTTCAAAATTAATAATTATAACCGTTATATATAAGTTAGGATAGGAAATAAAGGTTATTAAACTTATCCTATAAATTACATGAACATAATTTACTCTATTTCGGCAATAACCCTATAGCTCGCCGGTCAATAAGGCATTGTGGGAAATGGGAATTTTGATGTAGGGCTAAAAAGCACACAACTAAGCCCTTTTCAAGGCAAATTGTATGCGCCTGAGGCTAAAAAGCATGTCAAAACGGCTACAAGTTTCGTCCCAGCCGCATGCAATTTGCCTTAAAAAGGGCTCAGCCGTGTGATGTTTAGCCCTACATCAAAATTCCCATCGAAATTCCCATTTCCCACAATGCCTTACCGGTCAATTTAATTGAATTTAAACAAGTTTTTTTGCACAACCAACCAACCATTTGTTCCTTTATTTTATACTTTTTTTTTCTTTCTTTCTTCTTCTTCTTCTATTTTCACTTGTTTTTGTTCTTTTTTATATAGAAAGTATAGAAAATATTTACTTTTTTTGACCCTTTATTTCCTCCTTTATACAAGCACTCGTATTCTCGTTTGTATTTTCATCTTTTATTTTTTTTATCTCTTTCTTTTTCTGTTGTTCTTTTATTTGCTGTGCAATAACAAATTATACATAGAAAATCAAGAATAACGTACATCGTACAAAAATATAATAAACGGATCATTTTGTAGATTATCATATCTCTCTTCTTTTTTTGCGTGTCTTTTCTGTGTCTTTTTTTCTTGGTTTAGCGTTTATGTTTGTCTTTTACTGATTTTTAATTTTGTTTGTTTGTTTCTTTTTTTTTATTTTTTTTTTATTTTTTTAAATACAAAGTCTCTTTGTTTTTTATTTTCTTTCTGTCAAAGAAAAAGGGGCGATCAGCTTTAAAAGAAATAGAATAATAGTGGACTTTTTTTTAAGAAAACGGGACTTCGAGAACAAGTTTAAAATCTCTAAAATTTTAAGACATTTTAAAGGACTTTTTTTGTGCTAACTTTTTTATTGCTTTATTTGTGCCTCTTTACATTCCTTTAAAGATCCCTCATCTTTACGTTCCCTTGAACCCTGATTTTTGTATCATTTAAAGCTATAAAAATCACTCTATAGACGACCTTTTAAATAAGTGTATCGTCTAATATTATCATCATCTTTTCTATCACCAACAATGGCTACTTATTCAAGATATAATAATGTCTCTCTAAGAGATCATTCTCCCAATAGAAATACGCACTTTTGTCAATGCCGTTCTTTTAATGGCAACTTTTATATATGTTCTACTTGTTCAAATTTATCTGATATCAATGGTCGTCATTCTGCTAATGTTGCACCAATTAATGTTGCTCATACTGCTGCACCTGTTCATCCTCCTGTTGCTGTTGCACCTATTCCACCTATTCCTACTCTATTACCTCTCGTTTATTCTATTCCTCCTTTTCAATTTGGTTATCAACAAAGACACACATTCCTTGACTCTGCTCCCTTACGTCAACCAACTATAGACCCCTATCTATTTGAGAATGACTACCTTTATTATGTACCAACAAATCAAAACCTCTCTTCTCATGCTCCAACAGTTCCTCCTCAAACTTCTATACAATCTGTCTATCCCTTACCAAAGACCAATGAAAATCAAACAAATACTTGTGGTATCATATCTGGTGAATTAAGCTATGATATTACTATGATGGCAGATTATACAGCAGAACTTGTAAGTGTTATATTTAAGTCGGAGAATTTAAACACACCTGCCTATAGAAAGTTTATATCACAAATTCTTACAGCAACACGTTTACCTGAATCTACTATCTTTTTGGCATTATATTATTTAGCACATCGTTATCGTGATAAAGATAATGTTCCAAATGAACCTGCTATGCTGTATAAACTTACAGTCATTTCGTTTATGCTGGCAAATAAGATGAATGATGATAATACATTTACGAATCGTTCATGGTCAGGTGTAACAGGATTAGAACTGAATTTAATAAATTCAATGGAAGTTTCATGGCTTAAAGCAGTTGAATATAAGTTTCCAATTGATTTAGAAGTCGATTTTTCATTTAATAGATGGGCTGAATGCTTTGTTCAATGGGTTGATGATAAAACAAGAAGAGGTTCAGAATCAATGAATAGAAGGCGTGGAGCAACAACAGTAACAGCAGCAATGATAGATGAAGATAATTTGAATTCAGAACATTCTTACACAACGAATTTTGGACAGTACACGGGGCTGTATACGAATTACTTATCATCAGAACAAGAAATGGAACAAACAGAATCTTTTGAGAATCTTAGATCAGCATATACTCAACACATACGGTCCATGAATGATTATAGATTTTCAATGATACCATTCTTTACTATGCCTATTGCTATGCCTGTACCTTTCAGGACTATTGGGATTGAATCCCCTAATAGACGTGATAGTGTTGCATCTGTTGAGACAGTTTATGGGAATGGTAATAGGATTATTGATGATGAGATATATAATCAGCAGAATAGGTCACCATTAGGACATGGATACCCATGGTTAGAAACGCCGTATAGTGTTTCTACTACGAATGCAGTATCACCTAGGCATATTAATGGAAGGGATAATAGTTGTTTTTGTTCTGAGTGTGTTGGTCCAATGCCTATACGTCATATGAATACTTCTGCTGCTGTGTTTTAGTGCAACAGTACTTCGAAGTAGTACTGTAATAGAAGCAACAACAAAACACGGTATTATACATGATAAAGGTACCAAAAATAGACAGGTACGAGGTACAAAATAAATAAAACACAAGATACAGTAAATGTCACAATACAAAATTAAATAAAACCTGTACTTCAATAAGCTACTTGGGAGCTTGACGAAGTGATAACAATACTTGAACAGGATCAAGACTTAAAGGACTAACATCACGTTTCTCGCGTCTGTCAAAGCCATTATTTGAAAAAGATATATCATCATCAGAATCTGGATCAGAAACGGCAGTTGATACATTTGATAAAGGAGGAGTTGGTTGTGAATATACATGATTATTATAGTCAGGTAAATCTCTCCAAATTATATTTGAAGCAGAATCTAAGCTTCTCTTAAGATCATTATGATAATAAGATTTTGGATTAGGAGGAGCAGTAATAGGTAAAGAAGGTTGATGAGGTAAAGCAGGAGGTGAAGGTAAAGAAGAAGTGTTAGTATTGTATAATTGATATTCCAGATATCTAATATAATCAACAGTTGCTTGAAGAATTGTTAATTTATGTAGACATTGATCACCATGAATTTGACAAGCGTTTGAACAAGATGGAACAAGATGTTTTAAGGCAAGGAATTCATTATTCATTTTGTTTCTCCTTCTTCTTTCGATATCAGAATGAGCAATTGATCGACGACGTTTTTCTACCATTATGTGTAGGTGTAGGCGTAAGTGTATAAGAGAAATAAGATCTGTTCAACAGATATAGATGTAAGCGTGAGATGAATGTGAGGAAATTGAAAGGTATAAAAGATGATCAAAATTGATCAAATAATGAAATCACTCACGTGCAACTAAATCAACATGTGTGATTTATAGGTGATGATTGGTTCATAAAATAGATTAAGAGTATAGACTCCTAATTGATCCTATAAGGATAAGAGATAGGTAGATGTGGGTAAATAACGAATATTACCGGTGATGCTGTACAAACTGTATCGAGTATGGGTGACACAGTGTATGCAGGTGTCCAATGTACAGAAGGTAAGTGATGTACACTGGATATCCCATACACTGTATGACTCATCTTTCGACACTCACAAAATGTCGTCAGTAGAAGCTGTACTTTTTGATATTTTCGGGACAACATTAAACTGGTTAGATACAATCATTGAAATAACTAACTTATCTGAAAATGATGTAAAAGCATGGAGACATACATATTTTGATGAAAATTTAAGACAACAATATCCAAACACTTCTGATCTTTATAGAGCAGGATTAAGACAAATAAATAAGCAACCTAAAACTAAAGAAATCGAAGATAAATGGATAAATTCATGGTCAAATTTGTATCCTTGGCCTGATACTGTTGAAGGATTAGAAAAGCTCCGTAAAAAAGTTATAATTGGTGCACTATCAAATGCATATGTAAGAATGTTAATTGATCAATCAAAATTTGCAAATATATCATGGGATATAATTCTTGGTTCTGATATTTCAAATGCATACAAGCCTGATCCTAAATGTTATTTGAAAGCAATTGAATTACTTAAATTGCCACCAAACAAAATCGCTTTAGTTGCAGCACATAAATATGATCTTTATGCTGCTTCAAAATTAGGATTTTTTACTGTATATATTCATAGAAGAGCAGAAGATGAATTTGTACCTGATTTCATGAATGAATTTGTACCTGATTTGCAAATCGATTCATTCCTTGATCTTCATCTTGTCTTCGGTACTGACAAGAATCCTGGTTGAATATCTAAAATCTTGTAAGCGTCTAATCCTCTTGTTGATTTTCTTTGTTTTAGAGGTTTTAAGTAAGATTTCAATGATACTCCTGTAATAATAAGAAATGTACCTATACAAGCAAGTATTGAGTCAAGGTCAATTAGGGAGTAAATTAATATAATTGTGCCTAAGTAAGTGATTATCGCGTATTTATTGAACATGTGTGTATGCTGGTTTGGTTTGACTGTGTTTAAGAATCTAGAGCATTGTATAGGATAGGTATGTGCAACTTAAATGTCTGTGCTTACATATGGTATGCTTGTGCTAGTAAGTATGCGGGTTTACACTCACATACCAAACAGGGTAATTTGGTGCAATTTTTGTATACTTGGTGCAGTTTTTTCACATATAAATTTCTTCATACATAATGAAACCAATCCCAGATTTAGAACCTGATTCAGATGATTCAGATGATTCAAGCAATGATTTAGATAATCCTATAAATACTATAGGTAATATACCTATATCTGCTTACGATAATTACCCTCATATAGGTTATGATATAGATGGTAGAAGAATCATGAGACCAGCTACTGCTTCTGCTATTGATGCTTTATTGGATCAAATCGATCTTCCAGAAGGTTATACTGGCCTTATTGATTCACAAACTGGTGGTCCTTTAACTTTAACCGAGAATGAATTACAACTCCTTAGGAAACTTCATTCAAACGCCCCTCCAACAACTGAAAATATCTATGCTGATACCATCGAATTCTTTACTTCAAAACAAGAAATTATGCCTCTGTCTTCAGCTCCTGAACCAAAGAGAAGATTCGTGCCTTCAAAACATGAAAATAAAAAAGTAATGAAACTAGTAAAGGCTATACGTGAAGGCAGAATCATTGTTAATAAACCAAAATCAAATGATGATGAAGATGATCCACAATTGTATGATATTTGGTCAAATGAATCTCCTAAAGATTTCGGTGTAATGCATATGCCTGCTCCTAAATTACTTCCTCCTACTCATGATCTCTCATACAACCCTCCTCCTGAATATGGTATAAAGCGTTATAATGCTTTACGTAATGTACCTGGTTATTCTGATGGTGTAAGAGAACGTTTTGAAAGATGTCTTGATCTTTACCTTGCTCCAAGAGCTTTAAAGAATAAACTTAATATTGACCCTGATTCGCTCTTGCCAAAACTTCCCTCTCCTGAAGATTTAAGACCTTTCCCTTGTCACCTATCCCTCACTTTTATTCCTGATACGAATACTCGTATACGTTCTGTTTCCATCGATCATAATGCTATTTGGTTAGCTGCTGGTTGTGATGATGGCTTACGTATCTTTGAATTCTCTTCAGGACGTCAATTAAGAAAGTATAAATTCAATGATCCTGTCGACTCTGTACAATGGAATCCTGTTCGTTCAATTCTTGCTTTTACTTCAGGTAATTCAATCCATATAATCGCTCCTGATATTTGTACAAAGGAAAGTATCATAGAGAATCCTATTGTACAAAATAATGATCCAACTTCTGATAAGCCTTTAACTGAGTGGATCATAAAAGACAATACAGTTGAAATTCAATCAAAATTGACACTTAAAAGAATAGATTGGCATAGAAAAGGTGATTATTTAATATCTGCTGCATCTGCTCAATCTGGTCAAGCTATTTTAATTCATCAACTTTCGAAACAATCATCTCAGGCTCCTTTTCGTCGTTCAAGAGGGTTGGTACAAGATGCAACTTTTCACCCTTCTGCTCCTATTATTTTTGTACTAACTCAAAGATATATTCGTGTATACGATTTATCAACTGGTATACTTACTCATAAGCTTTTACCAGGTGCAAGATGGCTTTCACGTCTTGCTATACACAAGTCTGGTAATCATGTACTTGCTGGTTCTTATGATCGAAGAACTGTTTGGCATGATCTTGATCTTGGTGCAACTCCATATAAGACACTTAGATATCATCAAAAGGCTGTTAGAGATGTTGGCTTTCATAGTTCTTATCCTTTGTTTGCTACTGCCTCTGATGATGGTACATTGCAAGTATTTTATTCTGAAGTTTATGATGATCCTACAAAAAGTCCAATGCTTGTACCACTAAAGTCATTGAAGGCACATGCACAGATGAATTCACTTGGAGTTCTTGGGTTAGCATGGCATCCTCGTGAGCCATGGGTTGTTTCATGTGGTGCTGATGGTACTGCAAAGTTGTGGACTGCATAAGCAGCGAATAACGTGAACGTAGTGAGCGTCGTACACAATAAAACTGTGAAGATGCACAGATGTAACATTCGAGCACTGTTCACTAAGTGAATACTTATCAGTTACTTCTCACGTAAACATTGAGCAGAAACATAATCCCCAATATACATAACAAGCAACCAAAGTGAAAAAAAATTAACCAAATAATGTAACCAATACGCATGCATCATACCATAAACCAAAGCATACACTCCAATATATGCCAACAACACTCTAGAGACCAAAATCTGCTGTGATCCAAATACATTCCTAGGTAACATCTGTCCATTAACAATTCTATCAACCAACAAAACAATAGGTAATACAGAAACAAGACTTTGACTTGTTCTAAATGGTGTAAACATATGCAATGATAGATGCCTTATCCAAACAACAATAACCAATATGGAACTAGGTAATCCTAATAACAATATCATAAGAATCGTATGTGAATAATTGCTGAAATTTGTATTTGAATTGTTATCCAATGACATTGCTCTTAATCTTGAACTCAATAATACCAATACAGCAATTGCATAAGTGAACTGATAAGGAACAACAGAAATGACATTCAAAAACAAAGAAATACTTATAACAAGACGACCATTTGCAAAAGATTGTTTGCATGTTGCTTCTGTTGATTGTCCTTTAAAACTTCTTAATCCTCTTACAATATAACTGAGTAAAATCATAAGATAATTAACAATCTGAAAGGCAATATATGTAATACCGCATGTAATAAGTATTGATATTGGTCCAATGATCCAGAAAGATTTATCATTCAATCCTAAAAACATCTCATTTGATGGGATAGGCGATATGAGAAGATTAGATATAACTCTTTTAGGTAATGTATCATCACCAGTTGTTGTAAGGATTGAACTTGCCATTGTATCGTCCAAAATAGGATCAACAACATTTAAACGTAAATTTGCATCAGATCCAGGTGGTACAGGAAAGAAAGAATGCTCAATATCAAGAAACTCGGTAATTAAACTCTTTGGATATAAAAGTATAGCAAGTGAACAAAGAACAAGTGTAAAAGGAAGTATCTTTATATATGCTAATCTAAGTGCATCATTCAATGGTATAAATACACCTCTCATGAAATATATATCCAATTGTAAAAGTATAGCAGCAGTTAAAACAGCAAGAGGAAATACAGCGAGCATTGTTCTGTATCTAATAACTAAATTAGAAATAGTTGCAATATAGTCAGGTTCTAAACTCAAAACAAAGGGAGTTCTAATTGAAGGATCAAGCCAAAGTTGTAAACCCAGAAAATTAGGATGTTGTTCACTATTCCAAAATGGAACATATGGTGCACTTCCATGTAATGAAACTGTTGATTCATGAAAATTAGGTATATATTTTGATTCATGAGGATCTCTAATATATTGTCTAATAAGAGGTTCAAAAAGAGACTGTTGATGTTCTGATCCCATTTGAGAAAGCTTTAATTTGTATGATAATATACTGGAATGAGTATTTCTAATAGAAATTGTAGTTAATATATTTCTTCCACTTGCCTGCAAGCTTACAGATGTTCCATGTGTTGATAATTGTAAGAAATTTGTATTAATATCAATTGAAGAAGAATCATCTGTTAATTCCGCAATAAGAAACCCATTTTCAACCATTTGATGTCCATCAATTATTGAAATATAATCATAATCACAAAAATTTGATATGTTATATTCAAGAAATGTAAATGCATGTTTTCTATCACGTGGAGACTCTGTATCTGATAAAATCGATTCAGGTAGAAGTATTCTATCTTGTGCCGCTGAAACACACCACAATGAAGTTAATTGCTGATTATCATTTTGAATAGTAAATGTATAATCTGCAGATGTTTCAGGATTTATAACAGATGTATGTAATTTACAAAATGAAACATGAATACCACCACCTATTTGTTTATTTAACGTTGTTTCTAATTCATCACTGTCGACAATATGCTTATCTGTAAGAAGTGTAAATGTAACAGTATTCTCAGATTGAAATACATCAGGTGGTATAGGTATTAAATTATACCTTGGTATTCTTTCCTTTCCAAATGTTCTTATAGTAAGAGGTTTAGAATCAAGGTAAAGAGATTGCTTCAAATCTGATACTTTAATAAGTGTATTTGGTAGTAAAGAAGGAGCTTGTTTTAAATCAAGGTTCTTTTCAAGTCCACTTAGCAGTATTCTTCTCATAAGAAGAATACGTTCATTAATAGGCAAGGTTTTTGAAGCAGTTGAGGTGTCTACAATTGAAAGTAGCATATTAGCAAAGGATTTTCTTGCTTGATCGCACCAAATAATTGCTTGATGATCCATTGCTGTCCATACACCAGGTATTGTTGTAGTAAAAACAGTGAACCCATTACTTGGCGGTACTATTGAAGAAACTGAAGAATAGTCCGAAGGTACGATTGTATCTAATTGACCACTTGCAATTGAGACTAAGGAAACAGAAGCAAGTGGGTTCCTACCAACAAGATCAAAAGAATAAGAATCTCTCCAATATTTATTAACACGATTATAAATACTTACAATATCCCAATCAAAAGTTGCAGGAGCAACAATATGTGGTGTAGATAAGGTAATTATTGTGTTAACAGAATCATGTCGATAATTCATAAGTGTAAGCATTGTCCTTGCTACAATACCACCCATTGAATGACCAACTAAAATAACAGATTTTGGTGGTATTCCATGTGAAAACTTGTATGAATCTGTTTGGTATAAAGACAATATAAAATCAATAGCATCATTCAAATATTCTGCTTGATCCAAAAGAGCTCTACCATGAAAAGCAGTCAAATCTTCATTAAAATCAGCTGTAAACACGTCAAGGCTTGCCTTATTTTTTGAGAATGTAGTATTCAAACCATATAACGATTCACCATAATAATATTGATTTGCTGCCTCTGCTGCTAATGCTCTTGCTTGCTTATAACTGCCAGCATTACCTGGTATAAACAATACAGGTACACCTACAGGTTCTAATGAAGTATCAATATTTTGCTCCCTATAGAGGTATAAAGAGTATTTTGATGCGTGTTTAGAATGCGACAAATCAAAAGAGTTTATACGTACATATGACGGTGACATATAAGACATTTGACATCGATTACCATCATTTAATGATATTGTATAGCAATAAAAAATAAATGATAAAGAAATAGCAGAAAATGCTGAAAGTATAGTGAATATTGATATATATGAACAACATATTGTGAGTATTCTTATAGGTAAAGAAGTATCATTATAGGAGTCATTATCAGGTATAAGTTTCGGGGGTGTATCGATTAGGACTGTATCATTCTTTCTATTAGGAGTTGACGGTATCTAAAATGTTAGTATATCTGTGTAGATGTGTATGTGTGGTGTACTTACAGCCATATTGAAGTGAATGAATGTGGGAAGGTGGACAAAGGAGGAATGTTACAGTAGTGTGGTGTAAACATACATATAGCACATATAGTAGATAGTAATTATACGAAGCATACTATCCCATATATGGAGTACACTGTACTACGCAGTAAAATATATATACAATACATTATTTTTACACTATATAATTATATAACTGATACTTATTATTTATCGTAAGTCAATAGTATTTAAGCTCTGACAAGCTCAAACAGTCAAACACCCAAAAACCTCGTTAGGCTTCCAACCTCTCCGATCAGTTCCTCAATCTCATCTCTTACAATTCTCAAACTATTCATCGTACACTCATCAAACTTACTACTATCTGATTCAACCAATACCTGCTTTACACTAATACTCGACTTCTCTAAAACCTCATACATCCTTCTTTTATTCTTACTATCACTAAATGACATATAAACATTCTCATTAAACTCCTTCAACCATCTATTTGCCATTTCAGATGATCCTGAAAATGAATGTAAACATATATTAACTCCTGCTCCATTTAATATACTTTTTGTAGTTATAAACAGTTCTTCATGACATTGTACTCCATGAACAGACACCGATCTTCTCATTTCTTTACTTAATTCTAATAGTCGACTATACACAATAACCTGATGTTCCATATTGACCTTGTAAACAGTTAGTTTACCTGTATTTTGGTCTTTTATTGTGAATGCCTTATCAAGTCCAATTTCACCAATTATACTTCTTTCATCATTATTCAGATAATTTCTAATTTCGTCTATTATATCTTCCAAATATAAGGGATTTGGTAATTCTTCAATAATCGTTAGTATTGGCTCAGGATATAAGATTTTTTTGTAATGTTGTTGTTTATCAAGATTCTTTGAAGTTTTGATGAAATGGCTAAACCAGGGGTGAATACCAAAACAGGCAATCATGTTATTGCGCTGTTTACAGAAATTGATGACTTTAGAATACTCCTTTGGATGATTTGACATGACAAGAGATGTTAAAGTGGGGTTGATAGTGCTTAGCATAAATGATGATAATTCTTGATTGTCGGTATAATGACAATGTGCATCATACATATTCTTTGTATGCATGTTCACTTGTGTGTATGTACGCGATTACTTGTGTACGTGTGCTTGTTTACTATGTTACTGTATTATGTTAATGTCACTTTCTAAGTTAATCAGATACACATACGTGTAGGTGTATATGTACGTATGTACTTATTCATTCAACCTCCTACTCATGGCCGATTTCTTTATCCTATTGACACCTCCAAACTTCATACTCGTAACTAATGAATGCAATGCTCCCTTTGTAAGCCCATTAAACATACTCCTTGCTTCTTCTATCCTTTCAGCACTCTTATCGACACCTAACAACTTTATACAATAATCAATTTGCTTTAAACTTGCTGGCTTTTTTCTCCATGGTGCTGATTTCATAGTTAACGATGTATCTGTCTCTTTCGATGCATAAGTATCAGCAGCTCTTAATGCAAGCTCAAATTCTTCAATATCATCAAATATAACTTTATTAAATGTCCTATAGTCATTAGAAAATGTCATATAATTCCTTCCATAATGTTGTAATACCCATTTTAATGGTCCTTTCTTTTCTGATTTCTTCATATCAACTATCTTCTTCTTCTTAGACTTTGCAAGACGTATCTTTTCTTCAGTACTTATAACTGAACCTAATGGCCTTTGTGATAACTTTAAATAACTTGATGTATTCATACCATCTTGTAATATGTATTCATTAGAATGTGTACAAACCCATGAATGTCTTGCCATTAATAGTGATTTATATTCATTATTCATTAATCCTGATGCTTCTAATAAATCATATTCAACTTCTGATATATTAGCATCTATGCCATCAATAAGTATATCTTTAGATATCCCATTTTCTTCTAAATAATGACGTACTCTATCTATCTTTTGTTGATTTCTTAACTCCTCTTCCTCTCTTTCTCTTTGTATTGCTAATTCAACTAACTTCTCTTTCTCATTATACATTTCCTCTAATTCATCTGCTGTCTTATCATTAACAATTGTATCAGGATCAAGTCCAAATAACGTAGGTGCTGTAACAATACCAGTATCAGTACCAGCAACAAAATCAATCAAGACACAATCATTTTTATCCTGATTTAATCTTAAACCTCTTCCGATCATTTGCATCAATAAATTCTTTGATCTTGTAGGTCTACACAATAATACACAATCAATGTTAGGTATATCTGTACCTTCAGTAAATAGCCCACAATTTAAAAGAACAGGAAATAACCCATCTTTAAATTCTTGTATTGTTCGATCTCTTAACTTTGAATTTGACTTCCCTGTTAAGTACCTTGCATCAATACCAATTCTTCTAAACTCATCAGTAAGATTTTGTACATGATTTATATCGACACAAAAAATAAGAGTTGATTTTCTATTGGAGGCAAAATTCTTCCAAATTCTAACAACTGCTCCTATTTGTACATCATTATTAACAACTTCTGAAAGATCTTTAAGATTATAATCACCATTAGATCCAATTAAACGTACATTCTTTAAAAGATCTCCTTTTGATAATTTTACTGTATACATCTTTAATGGTGAAAGCCAACCATCACGTACCATTGTAATAAAATCCTTATGATAAACAACTTCATCAATTATTGATCCTAATTTAAGTCCATCATGTCTTGACATAGTTGCAGAGAATCCAATTAGTGATATATTATCATTTTTGTTCCTTAATTCAAGATGTTCAAGAATTTCCAAATATGAAGGTGCAACAATATGATGTGCTTCATCTACAAGTACCAATCTAAATCTACTTGGATCATATTTATCTAATCTTTTCTGAATCGTTTGTACACTTGCAACAGTTATATCTGCACTACCAGATGCATGATGCGTACCCATTTCTATTTCAACCATTTTACTAGGACATGCTGAAATGCAGTGTAATGCTGCTTGCTTAACCAATTCTTTTCTATGAACCAAAACTAATGATTGATACCTATTTTTGTCATTCGATTCAATCTCATTAATAAGATGACTAAATATCACTGTTTTACCTGATCCTGTAGCTAAACTTGCACCAATACGTGTTTGTCCATTATTGATAGAATTGATTATAGTTGATATGCATTCTTTTTGGTAAGGCCTTAGAACAATATGAGATGAATAGTATCTATAAAAGGTGTAGAAACGCTTCAGTACTTTCATAATGTACGTGTATGACACGTGCGCTTATGTAAATAGAAAACACGTATACAAACACGTAGATACTATGTCGATGTTCAAGTTATTCATCACGGTTATAGTCGTTTATCCCATATCCTATAACCGTTAGTCATATTTTTTACTTCTAAACCTACTAATACTTAATAAGTATATCGTACTTATCACATATAGGGCTATTTACATTGCACAATATATTACATATTTCAACAACAAACTTATAAAAGTAATAAAACATTGTTGTAATATAATCAAAATACCATATCACTTCAAAAACAGAAAAAAACTTAAAAAAATATTATACAATCAGTAAGAAATGATGCTGTCATAGATCAATCATCTACCCCAGAATTTTGATATCTACAACTAACCGTTACTAACCGGTTATATTAACTATAGCTCTAGTTTAATTAACTTTTGTCACTAATAAAGTACTAAAAGGAGGGCATGTTTAAAACTGATAAATTGTATGGTTATATGTTGAGTTAGGTGGTAGACGATTTCTTCGTTCGTTACTTCGGATATCTCCGAGCTGCCAGTTTACACCCGACTTGTAGAACGTACATTCAAGACCAACTTCATAATCTAACAGAGTACAATGTGCACATCATACACATCGTACACATCGTATACTGTGCAAATGCAGGCACACGAATTTTAAAGTATGCATACACATCTTCACGTATGGACACTTTCTACACCTTCACATTCATTCACGTACGGGCCAGAAACAATCGAAATTAGTTTTAAAGTTCGTATTTGAGCCAATAATAATACTTAGATTGTCTTTATCTTATGTCTCTCCGGCCGATATATATATATAATTGGGTTAGGGTTTACACGATATATATTGATTGTTTTTTCTTCTTTTTTCGGTATACCTTTTCTCGGAGTATCACATAATAAAGAAGATTATATTTAAATAAACGTCGCTTTTATTTGTTTATTTAGATTATAAAAAGTGTAAAAAAGTATACTTTTTTGGCCTTATTTGAGTCTCGTTGGTTGATCCTGTGATCTCTTATCGGTCACATACCTTAACATACACGCACACGCATACACTCATACATTTATAAACACGTATAAACATTCATATACGTTCCCTAAAGTTCACGTATATTTACCTACACTATGAGAATTGTTACAGGTCGTAGGGTTCTCTACGCGGGTCAAATTCAACCTGCAACTATCGTCATCAACGATAACGGTAAAATCGATTCAGTACTACCTCATTATTCATCTGCTTCTGATTATTCCCGTTTAGGTGATAAAATCCAGTTTAATGATTATGCTGATTACATTGTCATGCCAGGTTTAGTTGATGCTCATGTACATTTAAATGAACCAGGCCGTACTGAATGGGAAGGGTTTGAAACTGGCACAAAATCTGCTGCTGCTGGCGGTGTAACTACTGTCGTTGATATGCCCTTGAATGCTATACCACCAACAACTACTCTAGAAAATTTTAAACTTAAAATAGATGCTGCAAAAGGACAGTGTTGGGTAGACGTTGCATTTTGGGGTGGTGTCATTCCTGGTAATACAGATCAGCTTATACCTTTAATCGATGCTGGTGTAAGAGGCTTTAAATGCTTTATGATAGATTCAGGTGTAACTGAATTCCCTGCTGTTGCTGAACACGATATTATTTCTGCAATGAAGGTACTTAAAGATGAACCCACTATTCTTATGTTTCATGCTGAGATCTTACCCCCAATTTCTGACTCAGTAGGTGACGCTGTACTTCATTCTCAGCCTCCTCTTCATCCTTCAGGCCCTATTACTGCTTATGATACTTTCTTGAAATCTCGTCCTCCTAGTTTCGAAACTTATGCTATTAGTATGGTTTGTTCTTTAGCATCTCATGCTCCAAAATTGAACCTACATGTGGTTCATTTATCTGCTGCTGAAGCTCTACAAACTCTAGAAGATGCAAGAGCTTCAGGTGTAAGAATTACTGCAGAGACTTGTTTTCATTATTTAACTTTTGCAGCTGAAACTATTCCTGATTGTCGTACTGATCTTAAATGTTGTCCTCCTATTAGAACTGCAAGCAATCAAGAAGCTCTTTGGGATGGTTTAGTTAGATCAATTGAGAATAGTGGACTTCTTAGTCGTAGACAATCATTTGCTAACTTATCACTCCAAAATCTTTCTACGTCTGCTTCTTCTACTTCTTTGTACAAGCCTGATTTAAGGCCACTTACACCTCCTCTTAGTAATGGTCAAAGTTCACCAAATACTATTTCGAATCAACAACCATTTGGTCCTGTTCTTCGTACTGTTGTTAGTGATCATTCTCCTTGTACTCCTGAATTAAAAGAATTAAGTAAAGGTGATTTTTTTCAATCTTGGGGTGGTATTTCTTCTGTTGGTCTAGGACTTCGCGTACTTTGGACTGAATGTCTTAGACGTGCTGGCGTAGGTGAAGAAATAGGTGTAGAAAGTGCTGGAATTGGCCATTATCATCCTCCTTTACCTTCTAAGAAGATTATACCAAGTACTAAAAAGTCTTTCTTTAATGATATATCTATGTTCACAGGTGCTCAAACTCTTGGAGGTGGGTCTCCTGGACAATTATCAAGACGTGGATCTGGTTTGTCTGAGGATTATACACTTACAGAGAGCGAATTGAATGATATAGTATTATCTATATGGCGTTGGACTTCATATAATACTTCAGTACAGACAGGACTTATTCATAGAAAGGGTTCTTTAACAGAAGGAAAGGATGCAGATATTGTTGTATTTGACCCTTCACTTGTTGATGAGAGGTTAGATGTTGAGCATATTCATTATAAGAATAAGATAAGCCCTTATATTGGTATGCATCTTAAAGGTAAAGTTATTGAGACTATACTTGGAGGTAAGACTATATATTCTGCGAATGATGGGATTGTGAGTGAGCCTTTGGGTGGTTTGTTATTGGAACGTCGGGTTACATGAGCATACACGAAAAAATGAGTGTATGTCTACATGTCATACTTAGAACATTTAGAACGTATATGAACTATGTTAATGCGCACATGTAAGCACGTCACATGCGTGTGTATACATAGGCGCCATCGTAAAGCGTCTAGCATGTATGCTTGATATATGCATTCTACCTAATTCATGTAGACTTGAATATACCTTATACTCGCTAACTCCGTTAACGTACATGATTATGCGAACAAAATATTAACTAAATATATATCTACTTATAACTTATGACAGCATGAAGCACCCTCTTCAGCAGAAACAACACTTGTCTCTAATGTACTCTTATTAAAAGCTTGAGTAGAAGGAGGTACATCAAGAGCAGGATTCTTGTCAAAGAAATTAACAGGACGGAAGACGCATTTAAGATCTTCAACAGGCATGACAGGGAAATCTTCAATACGAGGAGTATGTTGAAGACCCATTTGAATCCAAAGTACGATATCTTCATTTACAACCTTGTCACCGGGAGAAATATAAGATTTTAAGCCAGCACCACCTGGAGATTGATTTGTGTGTTTACCACCAGCCCAAAGTTGGCCATCTTTGTATTTAGTAACATAGATATGATGATCAGCAAATTCAGCACGAATACAATGACTTGAAGCAGGATCAGCAACCAAATGTTGAGTAGGAGGTAATTGAATCTTATAACCAACAGGTTGCTTGTTAACAGGATTCAAAACACTTGGATTAACGATCTTGAATACACGAGCTTTTTGCCAATCGAGATCATAACCACCAGCCTTTTCAACAAGACTTGTACAAGTTTTGTAGCCAATACGATGAGCATTTTCAACAGGATCATAAGGTAAAGGTTCAGTTTCTTGATAAACCAAAGAATTTTGATGGCCATCAATAGCAGGATCAAGACGAATACAGAAGATATGTTGATGATAAGCAGCAAGTACTTTTTCATGTACTACAGTTCCAAAAGGTACATCATAAATACCAGCATCTATAGGTTGAGTTGAAAGGATACCAGTAGCACGTACTTCATAAGTGATATCAGCAGCTTGATTAAAACGGAACATTAAGATATATTCGTAGTTAGCAACTGTGATAATAGTTTGAATAACGAGTTCACGATTACGTACAACACAGGCACGATTTGTACGATAATTAGTATGTTTCCAGCCAATACCATTATCTTCTTCATGAATACAAATAACATTCTTTGATACAAAGGGGGCGCCTTTATCATTAACAAGAGGAAGACTAAGGTAAGTGATATTACCAAGACAATCACAACCTAATTCAAGATTGTTTGCAGTATTACCAGCACCAGCATCACCAAGATCAAAGGCTTCTTTACGTACAAATGGTTGACGTGGATCACCATAAGGTACGGCCATATCCGAAAGAGACATACGATAAGCAACAGAACGACCCTTGAATGAGATATCATGAAGTACAGGACCTTCACGATAATTAGCAGAAATAAAGAAAGACCATCCTTGCCATTCCATACGGCCGTCCTTTATAGAGTAACCAGCACCTTCAGGTTGTACAACACGAAGAGGTTTAATTTCACGAAGAGAAGGTTGATCTTCAGGAAGGTAAGAATTAGTTTCAAAACTTGGTACAAATGGAGTAGTTGCTTTAATTGTATTGTTTAAACCAGTAGGCAGTTCTTGAATATGAACCAAAGTTTTGTTAACAGTTTCAAAGACAGGAGAGAAACCAAGAGGATGAGCGTAATGATTTGCATCTAATTGACCCTTTGGACGAGCGTACATGAACATTTGAAACAAACGAGTCTTTGCCAATTCGGAACCTTCATTACCATAAATCCAAGGATCGCAAACAGCTTCCCAATCAGAAGGAAGGTTAATAGTTGATACTCTTGCAACAACATCAGGATGTTTCATACAAATTTCTTCAATCTCACGTAATTCATCAACATCTAAATGAGCATGAAAACCTTTCGCAACAGCGGTACGTGATTCAAGTTTTCCAGTGGTAAGATTAACGATAGAATCAAAGAAATTATCAGAACCACGGAAATAGAAAGGTACATAAGCACGTCTTGGTGGAGGTAAAAGGTGTCTACCTTTCTTTTCAGCTTCAAGGTAAGGCACCATAAAAGCCTTTGGAGGCTCTTCAAGACAACAGGCTTTAATTAATACATCGTTGTTAGGATGAGCCTTTTTCACAATATCAGTGGCAGCGGTGATCTCTTCAACAGAAAGATGAGCAAGTGGGTGGACCATTTTGACTTAACGAGTACGTAGTACGAGTTAATGATAACTTATAACGACAACGATAATGATGAAAACACCACAGGAATCTAGTCTTTATATACTCCAATCTAAACAGATAAGTAAATTGAATTTCACCGCGATATACGATACTGAACGGCTTTCACTTTGGAAGCGAGCTTACCTCTTTAGCAGCAGTAAAAAAGAGTGAAATATAAGGAACGCGATTACTGGCTGAAATGGAAAAGCCGTATATGTAGGTAACTGATTTATACGATAAGGTTCAAAGGAATAGGATTAGACGCGGTAGAAGCGGTAAAAGCGGTAGGTAGTTGAAGTATTTATTATTCCTTTTATTACGTAATATTTATTGACCAAGCGGGTATATCGTTTATAGAGGATCAAGATAATTTACTTAATTAGGAAATATAATGATAATTTGTGAATGATCATTTAAAGGTAATGGACCGCTAATGAGCCGCAATGATAAGCCTCAGTCTTAAGCCGCAATTTCTTGTTTAGTATGTCATTCGATAGAATATCAATTTCTACTGTGGATGAATGAATGTAAGGATATGTAGATAGATATATGTACGTGTAGATACGTGCAGATACATGTACATGTATTATGTTCATATACACAGACTTGATACATATTTGTAAATTACATATACACATAAATGATACACATATACCATACTATGGATGATACATTCATGTACCTCGGTTCCCCCGCATTACCACAACTTATATAAACAACAACATACCCATATCTTCTTTCTTCAAAAATGACACTTAAAAACTTCAATAAAACAGATAGAATATTTTATGGTGTATTTAGGAGAACATTTTTAAGATCCACAAAAAACCATACAACGAAATTACGTATTTCTGTCTCCGAATTAACTCCGAAATCAGGTTCGATTGAAGGTGGTGCAACTTTTATTTGTCTTCACGCAAATGGTTTTCATAAAGAACTTTATGAACCATTCTTTGATGATTTATATGATTCAATTATAGAGAATGATCCAAACTTTAAATTACAACAAATCTTATTATTTGATGCTCCTTATGCTGGAAAATCATATACTTTAAATGAATCTGTTATAGGTGATACTGTATGTTGGAATGATCTACCAAATGATGTTTATTATATACTTCAATCATATTCACCAACAGGGCCTATTATTGCTTTTGGTCATTCAATGGGAGGAAATCAAGTATTTCAATTAGCAATAAATCATCCTGAATTATTCTCCGCTTTAGTACTATGTGAACCAATGGTCGCTCCAGAATCATTCATGGCACTTACGACGAGTAATGTTGCAAGTAATTCTTCAAAAAGACGTGAAATTTGGCCTGATAAATATTCTTCAGATAATTTCTTCAATTCAAGACCTTTTTATAAATCTTGGGATAAAAGAGTACTTCAAATTCATAAAAATTTCGGTGTAAGATCTGGTCCAACAAGAGCTTATCCAAATTCATCATCTTCAAACTCAATTCTTTCTTATCCAAAGGCACAAGAAGTTTGGGGTTTCCATTTACAACCTGAAAAGGCTAACCTTTCTTTAATGAAAAATTCTCATGCAATTCGTCCAGAAATTGTTAATACTTTTAACCAATTGAAATACATTCAAACTCCTTCCTTCCTTGTCTATGGTACAAATTCTTTCGCAATACCAATAGCTGATGCTGTAGAAAGTGTATTTCCAACAAGTTTCTTGAAAATTCATAGATTGAAAAATGGTACCCATCTAATACCAATGGAAATACCAAAAGTATATGCTGAGTTAGTATCTCAGTATGTAATCGATCAAACAAATAGCACAATCAAATTATGGGAAAAATATGATTCCTTAAAAAGAGAAGATCAATTGTCTAATGAGTTCATAAAATTACTCCAAAGTTCAAAGTTATAACATCAATTATATTCAATTATTCATCAAACATATCAGCATCTTGCTTTGCAACTAATTGTTGAATATGTATAATAGCTGCATCTCTTTCATTCATTAATTCAAGACACTCAATTTGTGCCTTTTGCATCCTTTCAACAACTTCTCTCATCTCATAATCGGCCTTTTGTAATGACCCTTCTAATTCTTCAATACGTCCCTTTAAACTAACAACTTCTCCAACTGACATAGAATTAATACCGGCTGTACTACTAGCTCCTAGCATCATAGACATTCTAGAAACTCTTCTTGACGCTCTTCTACCTTCTGATCCATTCTGAATAGTCCATTGCAATGCTGGACTCTTTAAAAGTGCTGATCTTCTCTTACTCTCTCCATTCTTTAAATTCTTTAACTGCCCTACAATCCCACGATCTTTAACACTTCCATCACTCTCTAATATCTCAATCCGTTCTAATGCATTAGAATAAGCTTCCTGAAGAAGTCTATAGGCTGTCTCTAATGTAATAGGCTCGCTCGCATCATAATCTTCTAATTCAGCTCCACTCTCAATAAGTGCTGATCTTTCTGATAAAAATCTACGACATTCATCAATCAACGTTTGAAGCCTCTCAATCGTCTTCCTCGCTGCATTATTCTCAGGCAATTCAGATAATGAATAAACTAATATATCAACTTCCGCTGATCCTGCTTCAACCATCTTTCTAATATCTAATAATGAACTAGATATCTTACCAAGAATAAGATTGTTCTTTTGCCTAGCATTACAATAAAAGTCAACTCGTCTTCTTTCTCTTTCAAGTGCTCCTTCATATTGTTCAAATTTCCTCTCATACGCTTCAGTGACTGCCCTTTCTCTATCTGCCATAGACTTAATCACTGAATTCAAACATTCACGAGATATTTCCAAATTAGATATATGCTCTAACAAAACACTTGTATCTGCATTAACAAATGATTTCGTTATCTCATTCAAGGAGCTTCTCTTTGACTTCTTATCACTTGAAAGTGCTTGACTTGGTAATTCCATATCAACTTTCTTTAATCCACTAATAAGTCGTTGTTGAAACTCAGAACTATAATACATTTCAATACCTTCACATCGTTTCTTAAAAAATGAATTTTCTTGTTCCAAATTTGATATTCTTTCTTTCAATTCACTCAGACTTTCATCCCCAATATCGTTTTTGACATTATTCACTTCTTTATCACTCTGTACATCATTCTCACTCCGCACATCTTTTACACTAACCTCTTTCAACTTATCTTCTGCTATCTTTCTAGCCTTTTGTTCTTCTTCGACTCTAGCTAAAAGATCAATACGAAGTTGTGACTTTTCTTGTGCTTCTTGCCTTAACTTCTTCTCTAATACAAGCTCTCTAGATGAAACTATTCTTGATTTAGATGGTATCTTCACTGGTGATCCATTATCTGTTAAAAAAAAAGTCTCAAACGTATCAGGAAGTGTAACATTTAAACCACCTTCCGCTAGCTCTTTAGATGTAGGTGTTTGTGGTGATCCAGACGATGAAGCTGTTAATGTATCAAGAATAGATCGAGGTCGCACTGGTGAAGCAGGAACTGATCCACCTAACTCTTGAACAAGTGCTTCAAGTTGTGCTTCCCTCTTAAGTGATTCCGCTAATTCAACAGTAAGATTCTTAATATCTTCTTCATAGCTTTCAGGAGGCTGGGACGATGATGTAGATCCTGTAGTCATAGAGGGAGGCGCTTCATCAAAATTTGTAGACCCAATAGAACCATTAGAAGCAAATTTACGATCACTTAATTTTGATGGACTCTTAGGCCCTTGTCTTGATTCTTGTTTAACTGGATCCCTAGTATCAGAAGAAGCGATAGGTGCTGTAATATGTTGAAGTGGAGGAAGACCTGAAGATGCTGTAGGAAGAGGTGTTGTTGCTGCTACAGGTGAAACAGAAGATCCTTTTAGTGGACTAGTAGGAGAAATAAAACGAGTGTCTTGAGCATTAAAGTTTGGATCAGCTTGTTGTTGATTCTGAAATTGAGGAGGTCTTTGATTAGGGTATCTCATCATCCGTGGTTGAATATTTTGTTGCATATGAGGAGGATAAGGATATTTAGCAGAAGGATAATAACCATTAGGAGGCACATTTGGATTACCACCTGGAGGCCCGTTTGGATAGCCATGAGGGTATTGAAGTTGAGGATCACGCATCATATATTGACCTTGATTACTATAAGCACGTTGTTGAGAATACATAGAACTATTTTGAGAATAGCCAGAAGCAGCTGAAGGAGCTCTACCACGATAAGAATTTTGAGGATAATTTGAAGCAGCTGAACTTCTACCAGCACTACTTTGTCTTGAATTTTGAGCAGATCTCATTTTAGCAAACCTTTCAGCATTTTGATGATCTAATAACTCCCGTCGCATAGAAGAAGTAGGTAAATGATCACTTGTGAGAGTAGGTATAAAAGGAGCAGTTGATTCTAGAGGCCTAGGAACCATTGAAGAAGGACCTAACGACATAGAAGAGTGTGAATGAGGTAGTTGAGAAGGAAGGTTATTCGGAGAAGTAGATACAGGCATAGTTGGATATCTTCCTAGATCCTGTTGATGAGTTCTTAATGTTTGCATATCAGATATTGGTATATCTAGTCCAGGTGCAGCCATATCGTCATCGTCGTCTTCGATATCAGCAGGGTTATGTAATTGACGGGTATTATCAGTACTATGAGAATTAGATGAAGCGTTACTGTGATTTGAGCCTATTCCGAACCTAAAAGATTTTGCGCTTGAAAACATAGCACTGATTCTATTTGAATGACTTGAACTATGAGACAAATTATCGTTTGAGGCGACAGATGAATCAGAAAGAGAGTTCCTTGTACTATAAGTAGTTTGTTGTTGAGGTGGTAATAAAGGAGAGTTATAGAAAGAAGGATTCTGATTAGGAGGGTATTCAGTCGAATGAGGTGTATTAAATTGATCGTTCGGATAGTAAGACTTTTGAGTATGGCCAAATCTTCCTAGTAAATCAGATTCCAGTGAAAGGGAAGGAGATAAAGGAGGAAAAGTTGGTAAGCGAGTTGTTGAATTTGCAGAGGGTTGTTGACTATTAGACAATTTCTGAGGATTGGTAATATTCAATTCTTGTTGATGATTTGGATAAAATGGAGAGAATAAAGTTGAAGGAGAATTCTTTTTTTTAGGAATTGAGGAATTTTGAGCCGAATCTGAAGCATTTAAAGAGGTATTATCAGGGTTCTGAGTCATTATTGACATTTGTGGCCGGTTTAAGGGTTCACTTTATATACGATATGGTTAATGACTGTAATGTACAATAAACGATGTAGTGTACACTGAACGATTTAGTGTACAAGAAAAATGAGTCTCTTAACAGTAATCAAGCCAAACAAATAGGTAACGAGATTTTAACAATTAAGAACCCTTTTAAGCAAATTTTATTGAAATAAGAAATAAACAAAACCTGTTTGTTTATTTTTAAGATTTCAAGAAAAAAATTAAGGTTCTTCAAAATAACAAAAGACTCTTTCAAAGCTGTATACTTCTATGTAAAAATCGAAAGGGTCAAAATAGGTATTTCTTTCGATGAAAAAGAGGTGTTTGAGATTCTTTGTTTGCCTTTTGCCTTAATAAGAAATAAAAGAAAGAAAAGCGCTAATACAATTAAATGATAGCAGTAAAATAAAAAAGAAAAAAGAAAGACGAAATAAAAAGAGAAGTAAATAATTTTCAGGAAGAAAAAAAGAAGGAAAGAAAAGAAGAAAGGGGTATATGAAGGGAAAACAGATGTGAATCGAAGTTGACCTAATACGCGACTCCGGAGCTGGAGTAGACTGCCATTTTGACAGTTCAGTCCTAATTGGGATAAAGTTAAGGTTTTTAATTAAGTAATAAGGTTTAAAGCTTATATGCACTTTATACACTGTAA
>JAKUBJ010000106.1:0-33032 GCA_030566855.1 Tortispora sangerardonensis | reverse complement strand
CCCGTTCAGTCCAGAATAGGAGTTTTTTTAAAAACCAGTTCAGTCCAGAATAGGAGATTTTTTTAATCGATTTTAAAAAACCCGCGGTTTTTTAAAAACCGCCACCCCCTAGTATAATTGTAAGGTAGTGCTCATTATTTATGCGTTTTATAGTACCAAGAGTTTTCAAGGTTAAGAAATACGACAACAATCAGATTGTTCAGCGTAAAGACATCTGACCTATAAAGCTGCATAGATAAGAGCTTGAAATGAACTGCTATAACCGGTACTTAGCTAAGCATAATACTTGTGCGTATTTTAGTGAGATTTTTACCTCACAGACCATTCTGTGAAAACTCCCTTCCATTTAATATTCTGTCAATAGAGTAGAAGTTCAATAGTTTACAGGCTACCTCCCGTTGTAATTACTCACTTTCAGTTACAGTAGCTTTAAGAAGCTTGGTTATTGTCAAGAACCATGCATCACCTGTAGTACTTGTAATATAAGTTCCACCAGTAAGAATCTTTGTAGAAACAGTACATGCTATGGTATACTAAACACTATTTGTGTTAAAAATCTCATTACCAGGATTGCTTCTAACAACAGATTCCACAAGTTGTGCAACTTTTCATTGCGCATTGCTTGAACAAGGTGAGCCACAAATTTTGTTTGTGTTATCAGTATAAAGACCAAGCTCAAGGTTTTCAATTTGATAAATAAAAAGTAGCACATTATTGTATTTTTCAGTCAAATTCCAGAAAATCTTTCACCCAAGTTTATTAGTTTCTGTGCACTTATAAATCCAAAGACTCTTATAGTAAACTTCTCAAAGTCTGAGGGCAACTGCTTGACGTCTAAGTATTTGTAGATATATAAGTTCTAGCTTGTTCTTTTATTATACATTTCAGCCACACAGTTTCTATAAGGATGAAGAATACTATCTCTAAGTTGTGAAAATAAATGTAAGCAGAAAAGTAAGATGAAAAACTCATTCTCCGTGCTCATATGACAATCTGGAAGATCACAAACCTTTTGAGATTTAGAAAATTGATAGTATAATGCTCTCTAAGTATCTTCTGCTACTTCATCAACACCTAAAGAAAATATATTTTTAAGGGTCTCTTCTGCCTAGAAGCTCTTAGTTTTCTACACCTAAAGGGAATATAACTCGATTAGATAAAGAACCGAAAGCATAAGGTATGTATTATGATGCAGCAGTAGCGTGAATGAATTTTCAAGTAAACATACCTCTACAGAAATACTTTCAGATATAGAGTTATGCATCAAAAATTTAAGTTAATTGCAATGTTAATAAGTTTAAGTGTTTAATAAGATACTATAAATTTATGTATAGCCCCATTTAATGAAGATGGAGAAATTACTGCTAATATAAATTTTGCATGTGGAGTTGCCTAATCCGGGTGAATCACATCTTAGTTCATAGTCGAGCTCACTGTTGGAACCTTACTTTTAGCTCAATTGTAGTCAAGGCGGAGTTAGGTAAAAACCGAGTTAAGAATTAGATAAATAGGTTGCAATACACAAAATGTTATATTTATGAAAAGAACCTTGTTATTGTAGTAAAGATATCCTTGAATTGAAGTACCAAATCTCAGTACAAGGTCTAATAAGATTGGTCTAAATCCTTGATCTCCTTAAAGATGGTAGGATTCTTGTTGACTGCTCTCCCTCGAAACTAAGATTTCCACCTCTATTTATATTCTTCAAGAATTGACTTTTGCCACTCTAACAAGTAAGAAACATATTACTAATAATTACGTCATCAAGTAGTTTGATATACCGGATGTATTCTGGAATATTCTATTTATTCTATCCAGAACCATCTAGAAGATGTTCGATCATTCTGCACGAGTATTCTGATTGAGAAAATGTCAACTCCCATCGATTTAGTTAAGCCGCACATGTCGTCACGACGACCCACTAAACACTATGGTCCAACACTCACACATGGTAACAATAAGTAGCTATAATTATATATTATACAAGTAATAGCAATGTAAATATATAGAAATAAAGAAATGTCACTTTAAACTGGGCTATTGAAATAAAAGTAAACGTATTAATTATAATCAAAAGAACAGACAGTCTTATGGTTATTCTTAACTTCACTGTGACGTTTGCTTGTCGATACGAAAGTCTAGAAAACAAGACACAAGTATCTTCTTTATAATTTTAATCAATAAAATAATAGTCCTCAACTTAATCATGCAATAAACGTCCTTGAAAGTAAAGAAACTTAAAAATTAAAATGACAAACAGCATCTCTTTATCCTCAGCCAGCTTGTAGGCTTGTCTTTCCATAATACGCCCTGCCAGATGATGGTGCAACACCCGAAACTTTAAGAACCAGACGAACTTGCGCATACCATTGATAATCTAGAGGTATTATACCAGATATAGTATAAGGAGACCTACTAGTAAACATATTATAGTTATAAGTTCCATTCATAGGATTAGAATATAAGGCATTAATATCTCCACAAGTAAATGCATAATCTCCTCCAGTTAAAACGACAGATACATTTTGTACAAATCCTATGTTTTGAAATTGTGCGTCAAATTTCCAAGATGCACTTGATGAGTCCTTCAAGATGAATGCACGAAAGTCCATTATACGATAATATAAAGGAGATGATTCCGGGTACATATATGCATTCCACTGTGAGATGATATCAGTATGAAAAGTAGATTCTAAATAAAGAGGACGAACCGATTGTGCATTATTTATATAGTCTCCGTTTATAAGATAATTCCAGTCAGTATTTTTAAACTCCTGTTCAGTTATATCATAGACTGTTGCTACAAATCTAGTAGAATCTATGCTATTAGGAGGACATCCATTTGAAGGCAGTAAAGAACTTGAGCTTGAACTTGAACTTGAAGAGCTAATTAAGCTTGAACTTGAACTTGAACTTAATATACTAGAGCTACTTAAGCTTGAACTAGAACTTGAACTTGAACTTGAAGAGCTACTTAAGCTAGAACTTGAACTTAAACTAGTACTTGAACTTGAAGAGCTACTTAAGCTTGAACTAGAACTAGAACTAGAACTTGAACTTGAAGAGCTACTTAAGCTTGAACTAGAACTTGAACTTGAACTTGAAGAGCTACTTAAGCTAGAACTTGAACTTAAACTAGTACTTGAACTTGAAGAGCTACTTAAGCTTGAACTAGAACTAGAACTAGAACTTGAACTTGAAGAGCTACTTAAGCTTGAACTAGAACTTGAACTTGAACTTGAAGAGCTACTTAAGCTAGAACTTGAACTTAAACTAGTACTTGAACTTGAAGAGCTACTTAAGCTTGAACTAGAACTAGAACTAGAACTTGAACTTGAAGAGCTACTTAAGCTTGAACTAGAACTTGAACTTGAACTTGAAGAGCTACTTAAGCTAGAACTTGAACTTAAACTAGTACTTGAAGAGCTACTTAAGCTAGAACTTGAACTTAAACTAGTACTTGAACTTGAAGAGCTACTTAAGCTTGAACTAGAACTTGAACTTGAACTTGAAGAGCTACTTAAGCTTGAACTAGAACTTGAACTTGAACTTAAACTAGTACTTGAACTTGAAGAGCTACTTAAGCTTGAACTAGAACTAGAGCCAGAACTTGATATAGTCGAACTAGAAGAACTTTCAAAGCTAGATAAACTTAAACTATCTGAGCTAGTAGCTAAAGTACTTTGCGTAGATTCTGTAGTTAAGCTAGAGCTGGATAAGGTAGACAAGGACTGAGCAGTGGTTTCACTACTTGAGAATGATAAACTAGATAAACTAGATAAAGTGATAGAACTTGTTAAGCTTGAACTATGACTTTGAGTACTGGAGCCAGTTTCTGAAGTTTCTGAAGATGTTGTAGTAGTTGTGTTCGTATAACTTATGGTAGAAGAAGGTATAGATATAGTAGAAATAGGAGCTATAGACCCGGTGCTAGAGGAAGAAATAGTGGATGAAGAGATGGGCGCAATGTCAGAATTAGTGTTAGAGGTAGAGAGTATATCAGTGGTGATAGGAATCGGAGCTACGCCAGAGTCTGAGTTAGAAGAAAGTATATCAGTGGTGATAGGAATCGGAGCTACGCCAGAGCCAGAGTTAGAAGAAGATATAGAGTTAGTGGTTGTAGGAGCTACGAAAGAGTTCGTTGAGAAGTCGATGGTTGTTCTTGTTATGACTGGTACTTCAACAGTGATACCTAGTTGAATGTCAACACTTATAGAGATAGAGATATCATCATAATACTGCCATATGTAGGTATTACCTTGTGTGATTAGAGGAGGTGATGGAATGTATGTGATCTCTCTCGAATCGCATTTATAACAGTAATCTCCATTAATGTATGTTGTAACAGGCTCACAGTGTGAACCGTAAGCAGTAACAGAACCAATCGTAGAAGTCGAGTACCTATCATATACAGTTGAATATGATAGTGGAGGAGAGCATTTTAAGATTTGAGTGAGTGTCTCAGTAACCACAGCAGTGTGAGTCACGACACTTTCACAAATGCTCATTTCTTATATTATGGGAAATAAGACAGGTTCAATACGGGGCATGGTATTTATACCTTAGTAGGCACCCCACTAATAGTGCTTGGTATATGGGATATATGAAATAAAGAAATTTGCATCTTTAGTTACTATATATGGCTAAATGTAATCTAATATGTACTAGTAGAGAGCAATGGAATGTATGATTGATCAAAGTATAATTAGATTTAGATTTATTAAGATGTATAACTGCCAACGGTGTTAGTGATTATAGGATAAAAAAAGGGGTTGTGCAAAAGTATATATCCCATAAAGAAGGAAAAGTTAGCCAGAACATTTATAGAAAATCATGAATCGCTTATAGCGTTAATGCAAGAAGCAAAGAGATTGTAAGATTAGTGAGTTGAAATAATATTCTTTTAACCGCTAGGATTTCAAAAACCGGTTACTTAAAGAAATTATTGTCTGATTAGTTTGATGAGAATATGACTATTAGAAGTGAAGATGGATTATTGGATGCACTAGTAGCTGATAAGAAAAATGCTAAGACTCATAGAAGATTGGCATGCTAAATGAGGTCATTATATTGGTTATAATGATGATTTCTTTATCATCATTATTTCAGGCATATAAGAACACAATTGATTTACTTGGTTATCACTGGTTTTCTGGGTTTATGACAGATTTACTAGTTTTTATGACAAAATTTCTATTCATATAGCGGTTATTAAGGGAAGTTTTTATTTAGACTTTTTTTTTCCTTCCACGTACCTATTTTTTTTTTCCGCATATCTCGCATTTATATAAAGCCAGGAGAAAGTAAGTAAAAAATACATAGAAAAAGCAGGAATACACAAAGAGGTAAAAAATATATGAAAACGTGGTAAACATACTGTGTTTTGATCTTACTTAAGGAACAAAAAATGTCTGATTCAGTAGCTGCAAACGTTCTAGGAACTATTGGTACAGTACTATGGTGTATTCAATTGATCCCACAAGTATGGTATAATTGGAAAAGGAAAACAACTGAAGGTTTACCACCTTTAATGATGTTCTTATGGGCTGCTTCAGGTGTACCATTTGGTATTTACTTTATAATGACAGGTGCAAATATTCCAGTACAAGTACAACCTGAACTTTTTATGTTCTTCTGTGCAGTTACATGGGCACAAACTTTGTATTATCCACCTAATAACTGGCCTGTGAAACGTGCACTTTTATATTTATTTGGTTTCTTTATAGCTGCTGCTGCTATAATGGTAGCATGTATTTTACCATTAAAACCATTATATGAAGATGGTGTTGAATGGCCATCTTTGATCTTTGGTATATTAGCATCTATTCTTTTAGCTGTTGGTTTGATCCCGCCATATTTTGAACTTGCAAAACGTAAAGGAAGAGTCGTTGGTATTAATTTTATATTTTTGACTCTTGATTCACTTGGTGCTTTATTTTCCATGCTTTCCTTAGCTGTAGATGGAAGTTTTGATGTAATGGGTGGTGTATTGTATATAATTGTTTTTGTAATGGAGTTGGGAATTTTTGTATCTCATGGTATTTGGATGTTACGTAAAAGGTTTGGTGATTTAAAGAATGAACAAGATATAGAGCTTTCTAACTGTGATGACAGTACACAAGATGATGATTTTGATGAGGAGACTTGTATTCATCAGAAGGATTTATAAATTAGAATACTCACAAGAGCATTAGAGCATTAGAGCATCAGTATAGAAAATTACAACTTATAGACAAATGGATTCATAAAGTATCTAAATACTAATTGTTTTCCAAATGGAAAAACCTTCACCACCAGTACTAATTAAAGCACCAGGTATTTGACGATGCCAATGAACCTCTTTAACATACTGTTGCCAATGAATAAATAAAAGTTGTGCAGGAACATCATTTAATTCACCATTCATATCCTTTTGTTGTTGATGTACTTCTTCATCATCTGCTTCAACTGCAAGATCCCATAATGTAACTGTATTATCCTCACTACTAATAGCAACAACTGATTCATCTTCAGGATTGAATTCAATACTTGTAATAGGTTTCTTATGAAATCTAAATGAGGCAACTGGTGTTGCACTGTTAACCGTATCTGGTCTAAGTGATCTAAGATCCCATACACCCCAAGTACCATCATCATGACCACTTGCTAATAAATATGTAACCTTTTCTGACCAACTCATTACATTAACATCACTACTTGATGCCTTAACAGAAAGAGCTGGTTTTCTGTTATTTGCACGAGTATCCCAAATTCTAACAAACCCATCTGATCCTCCAGAACTAAATACAGTACTTTCTGTAGGTGACCATAATAACTCTTCAATTGATGCACCTTCTTCATGTCCAATATATGGAGTACGATCTGTAGTCCATGATCCAGATTGTGATCTTGTAGTAATATGAATTCTACCAGAAACATCACCAGTCAATAAACTTCCATACTTATTATGCGCACTCCAATCAAGTGCATATCCTTCAACTCTACCATGAACTGAAATAGTATGTTGTGGCTTATTTGTCTTACCTTTAGTTACAATTCCAGGTGTATCAAAGGATTTCATATGTGTTGAAATATCCCATATATAAACATCTCCTGTTTCACACATAGAAGCACATGTATATTCCTTTGTTTCTTTAGCATTTCTATTCATTCTAATTCTATTAGTAGATCCAACTACAGGCAAAGATCTACTTTCAAGAATAGGATCAGCATCAATTTGATCTTCATCATCATCTTCATCATCAGAATCAATTTCTTGTGTTTTAACAAGATTTGATAATTTAATTACATCAATTTCATTGTCTTTAGCTTTTGCTGCTTGTGTACCTGTAACAAAATAAGTTGTAGCAGGATATGATGTACGTACATCACCTAATTCATCTGGAATTATATCAAATGATAATGAAGGCCATTGTACATTTATTCTATGTAACATTTTATAAACAGAAGGATCAGGTTCAAGATGTTCTGTTGCACCTTCTGGCATTAAATCAGGTCTATAAACTTGTCTAACAGGAGCTTTCTTTTCACTGTTTTCTTCATCATCTGAAACTTCCATTTCTTCACCTGCTTCAATTACTTCTTCATCTGATGACAATTCTTCAGGGAGACCTTCAAATTCACCCATTGGTATATCATCATTTGGTGGATCATTTGGTGTATCATTGTATTGTTTTTTAGGATCATTACGATCGATTTCATCACCTTTTCTTTTTGTACTATCGTCTGTCATTTTCAACTAAAAATGATCAAAAATCAACAAAAGTTATCAAAGAAAACTTAAAAAATTGGACAAAAACCGTATTTTTGAATAAAAATATGTTTCGATAAAAAGAAAAAAAAGTTGAAAAAACTTTAAATTTCGTTTTACGAAAACTCTAAATATTGAAAAATCAAATTTAGAGTTTTCTTTCGAAATTTATTATTCACATTTTTAAACAATTTGTTATCATCAAAATGCCAAAAAAGAAGAATAAATTTGTTAAAAAGAAAGCCGGTAATTCGGAATTACATAGAGAAATTAAACAGATTGTTAATGTGCTGGACCATAGACAATCTCAAGATATTTCATCTTTAATATATGAATGTATGCTTTCAAGAGAGAGGATAAAAAGACAAAGAAGGATAGCTGAATCAATTTATAAGAAAGAAATGCCTTATATTAAAGAAGTTATCAATTTAAGAGAATCTATTGATACATGGCCATTATCAAGATTTCGATGTTATGTACCTGAGACTCCTTTATCGGGTATTAAATATGAGAATACAACAGATGATCATCCTTCTTTAAGTACAAAAAATATACATAAGAATGGTGCACAAATTGGATCAAGACCTAATCATGCATTAGCATGTATGGAATCAGAAATAAATGCTCTTATATTAAGGACTGTTAATAGAAGCTTAAGTATAGATCAAAGATCATTAGATGAAGAGCTTATGGTACCTCCAGTAATGATAGATTCAATAAGGGATATACTTGATGATTTGTTATCGGTAATACCTAAAGATTCTAAGTATGTATTAAAAACTACTGAAGTTTTGCCTATATTTCAAGACTACTTGTTGAAAACAGTTTCAGCTGAGAGTAATAGTAGGATTAATATGCGTATAGATAAGCTTTTAAGTGATATTAAGAGTAGAGCATCTATTTCGCATGAGAATGTTTCAGAAGAGACTATGTTAAATGAGAATAAATCGAATGAAACTACATTGAATGAAAATACTTCCAATACTGAGACACTATTCAACCTGAATGAACAAATTGAAGATCCTGAACTTAAACTCTACGGAGTTGATTACATACATTAACAATGACATACCAATACATTATAAATCTCTATTACAACTGTAACACCACCGACCCAAACATTACATTACTTGGAACCAACCATTACATCATTACTAACAAACTAAGTAAATATTCTAATCAGCACCCAAACCAATAGCATCATTATTACCAGATGATGCAGTAGACATACTTGCATTAAACATACCACCATTAGTAGGAGTCCAAAGACCAGAACCAAGACGACTAATACTAGGTCTATTTGGTTCAACTGTATCAAGAGAAAGACTCGAAGAAGTTTTAGAAGTTGGTGGATCATCAAACAAACTTCTAGGAACAGAAAGCATAGCAGCATTAGGCTTTAAACTAGCAGAAAATAATCTACCACTTTGTGTAAGAAATGGTGTATTAACAGAACTACTTCCTGTTGAATCATTTAATGCACCAGTTGTTGATGAAGATGATGATGTTTGAACACTTTCAATTGGTGTAGGTTCTTCATTCTCAATAATAAGTCTTGATGAATTAGTTAGTTGAGTATAATCAGAATCAACTAAATTCAAGGTTCTTAAACGAGGCAATGTATTTGATGAATTATCAACTACTTCATTTTGATCATAATATACTTGTCTTTGATTCCAATTTTGTTGCTGTTGTGTATTGTATCCATATCCATGCATATTAGGATGTTCATAGTTATAATTATGATTATACCCATGATTATAACTATTATTATAACCGTGATTGTAACCATGATGATTATTATACCCATGATTATTATGTCCATGATTATTATGTCCGTGATTATTATTTCCATGATGGTTGTGACCATGATGATTATGCCCATGGTTATAATTATGACCATGATTATTGTTATAATGATACATTTTCTTAGCCTTTGCAAGACTTTCAACTACACGATCGATTTGTTCGATCTGTGCAAGAAAAGGTATAGAATCAGTATCTGTCATTTTAACGAATGTAATTTTTAAATGTACTCTTTTCTAAAAAAACAGCCTAATATTTCAAAGCCTTACAAATGTACTGTATCGACAACAAAATATCACACAGCAAAGCAGTATTGACTTGATGAACAGTTTCACACAACCAACAGTCTTCAAGCAACAAGCAGTTTCACACAAATTGAAGGAATTTTACTCTTAGGTAATCGTGCCTTAAACAATCTCGTTCTTAAAAAACTTAATCGTAACTTCGTAAACGTGATATTCACAAAATGTAACAACGAAAAATGTTTACTTTTCTGTTGAAACGAAAAACCGTGCCTTTTTTTCACCTTTCTTTTTTTTCAACTCCAACAACAACAAAATAATCAATTTACTTTTTTTTAAAGAAAAGAAAAAGAAAAATCGAAAACTCGTTCTTTGTTGTAAAAACTTTTGTAAAGAAAAAGAAGAAGAAGAAGAAGAAGAAAACTGAATGTTTTTCTCTTTTTTTTTATTCCTCGAGGAAAATTAGAGTTTAAGGTTTAACAATTTAAGTTTGTTCTCGAAGAGCGATCTTTCGATAAACCATACAAATGTTTCCAATAACAACTCTAAGAATAGATAAAAGTCAAGGTAATACAATAGATGAACAAGTGTTTTTATATGAATATCATATAGAAAGATTATTAAGGTCATCAATTCATTTTGGTATTGTTTTTGAGAATATCAAAGAGAATTTGATTGATCAACTACAGAAGTTACCTAATGGTTGTTATAGAGTCCGTATTGAGGTACAAGGTGAGAATAAACTTGTACTTACACCTGTAGAGATTGTTTCAATACCATTTGAGTTACTTGTTACTAAAGCAAAAGTATACCCGAATGATGAAATAGAAGCATGGCCTGTATACATTGATGCTATTGCATCTACAGAAGATTACACACAAGATGTTAGATTATTCAAGACTACGAAAAGAGAGTTCAGTAACAATGCTAGAAATCGTGTAAATATCCTTATTACTGATCAGAAGGATGTATTACTTTATACTGCTGATAATCAAATACTTGAATCTTCTATATGTAATGTAGCTCTATGGAGGAATAATTCATGGATAACACCATCAATGGATAGATTATCTAATACGTTGTTATTAGAGGGTACAATGAGAAAATATTTATTAAAGAATGGATTAATAAGTGAACAAAGAAATGAATCATTGTCAATAAAGGATCTTAAAGAGGGTGAAATAGTCTTGTTGTTTAATGCTGTAAGAGGTGCTTTTTATGGACGAATTACTGTGTAGCTGAAGCTAAACGTATATATTAAACATGGACGAAATAACAAGTGTAACAGTATAAATAAACTTATACTCATACTTGAGGATAAGCACACCCATCTCCTCGAGGATCACTACCTCCACTATATCCCCTCTCCTCTTTCTTAATAACTTGAGACCTTCCAAACATACCTCTATCAAACCCCTTAAGAACTACTACACTATGACCTCTTGATTTTAGTTCTTCAATAACTTCTGTTTCAATACCCTCTTCAATGTATACTATAGTTTCATTCTTTGAAGGAGCAATACAAATACGTGGTGCATCTACAGCCCTTTGAACATCAAATCCAAATTTATGTAAATTTAAGAAGACTTGAACATGTCCTTGAGGTTGCATAAACCCTCCCATAACTCCAAAGCTAGCATATAATGAATCATCATTATTGGTAATCATAGATGGTATAATCGTATGGTAAGGTCTCTTATGAGGTCCAACACAATTAACATGTCCTTTCTTTGTACTGAAATTAGCTCCTCGGTTTTGTAATGCAAATCCTAATCCTGGAGGTACAATACCACTTCCCATTAAATGATAAACAGAATTGATAAAACTACATGCGTTACCATCACTATCAGTAGCTGTTAAATAGACAGTGTCTGAACTGAATATAGATGGATCTCCATTTAAAACATTCTCACTAGCTGTATTTGTAAACCCTTTAATTCTTGACTTTAAATAGTCTTCATTTAAAAGTTGCTCAGCAGAATATTTACAATGTCCTACATCTGCTATATGTTCTTCAGCATCTTTGAATGCTAGCTTTAATAACTCAATTAAAGTATGTAAATAGTCAGCACTATTGTGTATAAAACCAACACCATTTGAATTATTATCATCTTTCAAATACTTCAACATACCAAGTGCTTGAAGTGCAATTAATCCTTGCCCATTAGGTGGAATTTCCCATACTTTCTTACCTTCATATTCCATACAAATAGGATCAACAAATGTTGATTCATGAGCCTCTAAATCTTCTAAAGTCATAGTACTACCAAGATCATTCAAATTAGAAACTATTTTGTTCGCTATATTACCTTTATAGAATCCAGATTTACCATTTGTTGCAATCTCTTCTAAACAAGAGGCCAATTCTGGATTTTTATAGAAATCACCAAAAGAAGGAGCCTTACCATTCTTAAGTAAAGAACCACCATTTGTTGGCCATTGAATTAAAGAATCAATTGACTTATTCCATAAATCAGAAGTTATTTCACCAACAATCCATCCATTTTTTGCAATATCAATAGCAGGCTCAAGAATATCACTTAAAATTACATTCTTACTACCCCAATTATTAATAGAATCAATCCATCCAGCAACTGCACCAGGAACTGTTACTGAATGAATCGAATTAGAGTCTATATGATCATCTATAGAACAATTATTAACAGTATCGAGTGATATTCCCTTAGGGCTTCTACCTGAACCATTCAACCCTTTAACATTCATTGAATTATGATCATAGAATAATGCAAACATATCACCACCAATACCTGTCATATGTGGTTCAAGCACAGCTAAAACAGCTGCAGCAGCTACACAGGCATCAACACAATTACCACCTTTACTGAGTATCTTTACACCCGCTGCAGAAGCTTGAGATTGTGATGTAGCTACCATCCCTTTAGTAGAAGAGACAACAGATCTTCTTGACCAAAAGCCTATAAATGTTAGTCAAAAAACTGATAAAATAGATCTATTACTTACTTTCAAAATCGGGCATATTGATAAATAAAGAGTAAGTGTAGATCGCTTGTATGACTGTTATATATTTCCGCGGCTCACAACAATTACTCTATTAGGAAATGAAAACTTTGTGTGAACTTCGAGAACAAGAATCTTGAGACCTTTCATCATCTAATGTCCATTTGTAGGTATTTTAATAGTAATATACGGCGAGTATATTGTCGTAACTTAGGTTATCGTAATTTAAGTCAAAAAGTACCTCATTCAGTTTATTTGGATACAAGAGTAACACAACTTGATCCTTTATTATGGAAGAGAGGATTCGATTTATACAATAAAGCTAAAGAACTTGAGCAACAGCTTGAAGATAGTTTTGATTCTGAAAAGAGCAAGAAATTAGGTTTATGGAAATCTCAAGTTGACCTACTTCAAGAATATGAAACAAATGTTGAAACTATATCTGATTTAGAGCTTCTGCTAAAGGATCCAACTTTAAAAGTAGAAGCTGAACAAGAATTAGAATCTCTTGTAGAACAAATTACTGTTTTATCTTCAAAAGTTCAAGAGATTCTTTTGCCAAGACACGTGTTTGCAGACAAACCATGTATTTTAGAAGTTCGACCTGGAATTGGTGGAGATGAAGCTACATTATTTGCTGCTGAACTTCTTGAAATGTATGAACGTTATTTAAAAGAGAAAACATGGAAATATCAATTGATTTCAAAATCAGTAACAAATCATGGTGGTATAACTGAAGGTATTTTACTAGTAGAAGAAGATGGTGCTTATGATTCTTTAAGACTTGAAGGTGGTGTTCATAGAGTACAAAGAGTACCCACTACTGAATCTAAAGGTCGTATGCAAACATCAACTGCTGCTGTAATTGTATTACCTCATGAAACAAATTCAGATCAACCAATAGAGTCTGTAGAAAAGATGTTTGCTCCTGGCGAGTTACGTATTGAAGTTACAAGAGCATCTGGTGCTGGAGGTCAACATGTAAATAGAACTGAATCAGCTGTAAGAGTACTTCATATTCCAACTGGAATAATGGTTTATATTCAAGAAACTAGATCACAACATAGAAATAAGGCAAGAGCACTTATGATTTTAGCTGGAAGACTTGCTGAACGTAAACGTCTTGAAGAAGAAGAAAACGAAAGAAAACAGCGCAAACAACAAGTATCAGGTACTGACCGTAGTGATAAACATAGAACTTATCATTATGTTCATGATCGTGTCACTGATCATAGAAGTGGGTTCTCTGTAAATGGTATTGTTCCTTTCATGGAAGGAAGACTCTTGGATAAGCTTTTATTCCATATTAAAGAATGGGATCAACAAGAAAGGCTAAAACAACTAACTCAGAAGGACATATAAATGACAACACCTATCACTGACTATCCTTGCCAAGTTTAGAACATTCTTGTAAGAATTCATCAGGATTAAGAATATCCGTACTTCCATAAACAACTTTCCTCTTAGGTGCTTTATTATCTGCCCATTCTTGTAAATTACCATACTCTCCATAATTTCCACCACCTACCATAAAAACAATTGCTTCATCAAATGGTTGTTTACGAGGCGGTCGGTTAGATGATCCACGTGTAACTTTAGGATCAAAATATAAATAATCATCTGTAGGATTTCCTTCAGCTGCTGATGCAGGATCCATAATAGAATTTGTAATCTTTGTAACTGTTAAATCCTTGTTTGAAGGTAAAAGATTCTTAATACCTGAAACAAGATTATTTAAACGTCCAGATATACCACTATCTTTAACAAACGTACTAATACCTCTAAAAAGATCACTTGTACCCATTTGTTGAGCTGGTAAAGATGATGATGTCATCATAGTCATACGTGTTATCTCTCTTACACGTTTAACATATTCAAAAGGACTTAAATCAAAATCCTGTTCTGCTAAAATTGTTTCGAATTCTTTAACATCTGCAGCTGACATATCATGATCTGATAACAAATAATAAATCAAAAATAACCTCATTTTATCATTCTTATTCGTTCTATTCGTATCCTTTAAAACATCCAATATATTCTGTTTTGTTTGCTTGACAATACTCTCCTCAATCTGAAAATAATCATCCAATTTTCTATTTTTAATTCCTTCAATTAATGCTGTTGCTATTGCCATATGCATATCAAGAGTAGCTTTACGAGCTGCCATTTCTGGAAGTAAGGTCATTGCATTTTTCAGCCTTTGTGCATCTGAATTCAAATCAAGTTCTGCTAAATTTTCAATACCATTAACACCTGCTGTTCTTGAAACTGATTCGGCTTCCTTTGAATATCTAGTAATCTCTTGATCAAGATTCTCTGCCATTTGTGGGAATGGAAGAAGTGAATTATCTTTCCAAAAGAAATCATTAACATCAAGATCATAAGATTTAGCACTTGTAGTAGAATTAGCTGGAAGTGATATTCTATTCTGTTTAATACTCAAAACTTCATGTGCTAAACCTTGATATGTCCATGAGTGTGATAACATAGGTGTAAGATCTATATTTCTATCCAACACAATCAAAACAGGTCTAGGTGAAGAAGGTTTATATTGAGAGTTTAAACCTCCATCACCACCACTTGTTACAAACTCCACTAAAGGATTAGCTTCAGATCCTTCAAAGGCGCCAGTTTTAGCATTAATAACAGTATCTCTTAAACGCTGATCTAATTTTCTGCAAACCATCTCTGCAGCATGTCCTTTAGGACATCTAATTATAGGAACTGTGCCCATTGTAACAACTACACTAAATAAACCATTAACTATTTGATCGACAGCCTGTTCAATTGCTTCATCACTAACTTTGGGACTTCCAAGAGTCGAATATACAGAAGGCATAGACAAACTATAAAGGTTCTTTTCAGTGACAACAAAATTCAAATATTGATCATATATTTGATTAATATTCTGAGCAGAATTTATAGAAATAGAAGCAAACTCTTCAAGAAGACTTCGAGGAATACTTGAAAGAAAGTTCAAATAAACCCCTTCATAAAGATTTTCCTTTAAATCTTGCGCAATACGTTTAAGATTTTGTTGGGTAGGTGCAACTAAATAAATCGCAGGTACATCAGGAATAGCAGCTCTATCAGAATCCAATCGAATATGTAAAGTAACTCCATTATCATAAAGATCTTGTACACGCATTACAGGTGCCAATACTTTTTCACCAAGTTTATCAAAAACAAGAACTTTCCAAACCGTATCATCTTCTGAAATCGGTACAATTGAACTAAGAGTTTTATCTTCAGCTCCTAATCGAATTTCTTTACTCTTTTTGACTGGTTTATTGAGGTTTAATACTCGTTCAATAGCGTCTTTGAATCACTGTTAGTTTTCGATGACTTTTTAGCAGCAAAACATTCTACCATTATTTCTTTCAACAAGAAATAAGCCAGATGATTTACTTACGTATTTGTTTTTCTCTTAGACTGTCTGACATTCTCTTTATATTTTTGTAGAAAATAGACAGATATTTGAGGTTTTATTAACACATGTGCAGTGCGTGAAGTAGAAAACGCAAGTCCTCGACCAATCACGCAGACATAGGGTGTCTAGCATTTAGTAATATTTTAAACACGTATATGAGAATATAAGGTATGTAACTTTACAGTTGAATAAGCATATGGCGCTATGGCCGAGCGGTTAAGGCGAAAGATTAGAAATCTTTTTCCCTTTGGGAGCGCAGGTTCGAGTCCTGCTGGCGTCGTCATTTTTTTGCAACAATTTTGGTTTATAAATTGGTTATTCTTATGTATCCCATAATTAATATCACATCAGTGAAAGTATTTTTTAATATGAAGTTTGTTTAACGATTTAATAGACCTTTAACTTATGGATATTTTGTTCTAGTAAAGGATAATGGTATTTGTAGTTGTACAGGTTAGACAAACCTATCTCTCTCAATTTTCCGTCATATGCATGTAGTATATTAGTGTTAATCCTGGTTTAAACAGATGTGAATCATTTATATGATCCATAAATGCTACTAAATCACCACCTAATGTAAAGATGGCTATCCTGTCTCAGCTAATTAGCTCCATGTAAACTCTGCATTGGCCCAGTATACAATACAGTGGTCCATTCACACAAACAGATGTATACCAGTTGATCCATCCTTAAATTTGAATTCTAAGCAGTTCACAATCAGTTGATTTAACATCCGGGAATGCAACCCTTTTTACATTTAGTTCATCAAATTATAGATATATCCTACTCTAAAGATCAGTGCAATCGCTATGTGAAATAGAACACAAAACCTCAGTAGAGCTTTCAATTGCTGTAATATCAATCATAGTGGCATTGTCGGACCTGATTTCTTCCTTTAACATCTTCTTACACGGGCTAGCAGAACCATTCTACGAGAGTCAAATTGGAAATACCTTGTAGATCTTTGACTATTTTTTCCCGGAAACAACATATGTTTGACTTTCAAGTAACTTAATAATTAAAAGGTTGGCAAATTACGTAAAGTATTTTGAACATTCATAATCTTTTTGAGTCCTGAGCTGTCGGTAAGTCATAAACTGGTGGCCATTATAGCACCAGGATGGTTCAGTGCATAAACAAAATTTGCACAACTACTTGCCTAATTGGGAGAAACGTTGTGCATCAAATATTGTTGTACCTGTTACTAAATTAAAACCCTCGTCAGCGCTTCAACAAAAACGGGATAAATTTTTTCATTTATAAATGTAATATTGTATATCAATAGAGTAGTAAAATATGCTATGCATAGGATAATAATTCCGCACAACACAGGGAAATATTTTTTTACTCTAAGAACCTTGAAGCATGATACGAGCCAATCTAAGTATAATATGGCACAGTGGTGTCAATTCTATTTACATGCTTACTAAACCAAACAAATAAGGCTTTCTCGTATGGAGTGAATGATACAACTTGGAGGCTATTAAAATCTGGCTCAAAAGTTGTACTAACAGAGTCTGTTGCCAAAAAGTGTGCTCCTCCAGAAGTAGACTTGTCGGCAATTTCTTGACTATTGTGGGTATCAGTAGTGTTAGAAAAAGAACACGCATCAGCACAAAACGGATCAGTCATATCTCCAGAAATTAATTGATCAGCATAATTTTCAGGTCCAGAAAGAGGCAAGATAGCGGTATAATAAGCTCCAGTAGGACCAAACATGCCCATATTCACTGTAGGCAACACCAGACCGTCACAAAGAAATCCATACGAATGATATGCTAAATGCGAAACCTGAATAAGAACGTGTCTTCTACGTCCAACAATAACACTGTTTTCATTTGCAGGAAAATAAATATTCTCTGTTCCAGTGTCAGTAATAGTGTTTAAAGCAGTTTCTGCTGAATCCTGATTATTTGAATAGGCAAAATTCATTTCTTTGATATTATCAACATTTATGACAGCTGCATCGCTATTCTTGAAACTTGCAAATTTGCTTTTAAGAGTGCTTGAAGATAAAGATTTTTCAACATTCTCGCTGTTGCCTGTGGAAGAATACTTATTACATTTGCATTGAGAAACAGCACTCCATTCTGGCCATCCGTATCCTAATGTTGTACCTGTAGTGTGATTGTAGATAATTCCGTGGTCAATTAACCGAAGCAGATCAATTGGGCAGTTCTTGATTAAACCTTCCTTTACATATTTTATAACATCTTGCTTTCCTTCATCAGTTGCTGCAGTGAATTTTGCTAAAGAGGCTTCAGTGTCATATTGTTCATATGGTAGGTTGTTGAAAGATATAGGAATATTTTGGGGTGTAACATTTTGTCCTGCAACTTGAACAGCTGTAACAAGTGCAGCAAAAATAATTTTGCAACGCATAGGACTAATGTACATGGAATGCTTGTAATGCTTGAAGTAGGAACTGTACCTTTATATATATGTTTGTCCTATTAGAATAAATGATAGAGTTGGAAAAAACTCGTCAACGCTATAATTGTAGATCATGCTTTTCTTGATCATAAATTACAAATCAAAATGCCGATCCTATAAGACAAAAGCATTATATGAATCACTTTTAATAAGTGAGTATGTCGAGGTTCCAAGATAAGATAAGTTCTTGGCATTCATCTGTGCTGCAATCCAATAAGGAGAACTTATGACATCCTTAGCCGTATCTTGAGCCCCGTAATGGAAACATTTTTCATATTATGATATTATCTGTGGCACTAGAAGCTAAATGAATTTGCACTGCCATGTTGTAAGTACTAAAGCTACTTATGGGATAGTTACCAAGACTGCAATGGCTGTATAAATCATGTTTAGCACTTATAAATCGCCAAATTAAAAGCTAATCGCAATTTTGTTACTGGTTATCTGCTGATAAGGCTCCCTATTTGTGACAGTCCTGTTAGCATTCATGAATTGGAACTGTTTGAACCATTGATACCTATGAAATTTGTACAATAGCTATTACATGAGTATCAATTTGTCATGCTTTGGCTATACGTCTCGATGAGCTCTCGCACTTCTATATTGTTATTTTCTACTTGTTTGCACTATGTACTGCATGCTACATCTAAACCACACTAGAGTACTTGGAATTTAATGAATCCGATATGTAATATAATTAATATAAAACCAGGCGGGCGTGTTTCCTAGTGGAGAAATATAGTGTGGCAAATTATTCCGCAGTATCACAGATGAGATTTATTTAGTTGTATATGTCAATTTTTAGAAAGTATTGAGTATTTGTGTTTGTACTGAAGTAAAAGAAAAGGTCATATAGCAGCATTTAAAATCCATATAAGGAAATGAGGATGCGCAGTAGTTGTCAGTGTCAGATATACGGGGAATCTTCCATCAACAAAGTGAATATGAAATAAACTAAGCCTAGCGGTAAATCATTACATTATACATGAATATGTTCTTTTGTCATAAACATTCATGTAGGTCTTGATTTTACTCCCCATTTGACATCCATAATCTTCTTATTAGCAAAATATCTTAGAGCATAAACAATTGCAGTTAGAATTGCACATGCAAACAATATTTGATTCTTTGAAAATGTCTCAGGTAGTACATCAAATACTCCAGAAGGTGATATTTGTGTGTAAAACATGTCTAAGCCAAATGCAAAGACATGACTTGTTGATTCAAGAAATGAAGGGTATGAGATGATCTTATTGATTCCATAAACATAAGTATCATTTGTAAGAATAAAGGAAGCTAAATCAGGAATTTGTAGTTCATAAGGTATTAGTCCTTCTTTCATTTCCATTTTAGTTAATGGTGGTTTTTGTTTTGTGTCTTCCATCCATGATTTATAGATTGGACGACGTGCATCAAGATATTCCTTTGGAATAGAAAGTAATTGACCATTTTCAGTTGCCAATAAGATAACTTTCTTTGTTATACCAAATCTAGTTCGACTGAATCCTAAAGAAGTAATCTTATTTGCGTATGTATACACTCTTTGAGCAACAGCAGGTATTGGAAGAGATGAATTATTCGAATCAATTAATCGAGTATTTGCCTTCTTTGATTCATATAAATCCCATACTAATATAATAGAAGATCTAATTTCTTCACTATCTGTCCAATATGTACATATTAAAGAATTCTCAGTCATTAATAAGTGTATAGGTGATTCAAGATTAGGTTCAAATTGTATATCAGTATATGAAGAAGCAACTAATATTTGACCTGAGACAAGATCTAAAATTTGTAATGACATAAGACCTGTCCCTTTATTGACTAATGTAAAGGCTATATTATTAGCATAAAGATATTTGTACAGTGCTGATCTATCACCTAACACTTTACCAACAGATCCAATTGTTTCCTTTAAATCTCTTGTAGCAGCCGCTGAAATTAAACTACCTGATGGTGTAGAATATTGCCAAATATCATCTATTCTGTTTGTACCTTTAGGCAAAATGTACCCTTTAATTTCAGATTTTCTAGCAGCGTATAAATAGATATCAGTTGAGAAGAAAGCAAGTTGACCATTGAATTGACGTGCCATACCATTTCTATCAATATAAACAGGATCTTTATAATCTTTATTTATAAAGAACCAATGACGATTAAATGCAGGCCCAGCTTGATAAATTTCCAAAAGATCACCATTAATTGAATCAATTTTAAATGCAGTAGATGTAGTAAGAATGTATATAGTTGTATTTGTAACAATTGGATCAAATAGAAACTCATCAGGTGAATAAAGTCCAGAAAGCATCCATTTAGGAGTTATGAAATCAACATTTTGAGACTCTGTAGCAATTGCATCTCCATGTTCAGTTAAAGTGACAATTAACTTATTAAGTCCAAATTCTTCTTTCTCTGATGATGTAAGAGCACTTATAGATGCAAATAAGTCACTAATTGACAATCTTGTACGTGTCTTAAAATTAGATAAACGAGTCTTCCAAGATTCTAAATCAAATCCTAGCTTTGGTTTAGATAATACAGCATTGGTATTAAGATCCACAAACACTGCAGATACTGGTGTTATATGTCGACGTATCCATAATAAATTAGAGTTATCATAAGCAGCCATAGTACCGTTTTCAAAGACACTTAAGAATATGTTATCTATTTTGTAGTGGGAATGTAATGGTTCATTAATAGATGCATGCTCAGGTTCATGAACTTGCTTCTCCTTTGGTAACTTAATATCATTTGACACAATAACATTCAGCTTCCAATCAGAGATATAAGTAACATCCTTTGAATATATTTCAATCATATCATCCAGATTATCCATACTAATCACAGTTGAATTCAAATGGATCGAATTTACCAAATCTCCATTTGTTGAATCATAAATACTCAATTGTGACGTTTTTAGACGATTTTTACTTAAAATTGCAATATTTTTTTCATTTATAATTAAAGAAAATGCATCCTTTAAAGGGAATCTCCAATTCAATGAACCATCATGAATGTCAATACTTGCGAAGATATTTCTATTGGTTATACCTATAAGAGAATCATTAGAAATATAAGAATTTAAAGGATCAAAAATACCAATATTTGAATAATGCCAATATTTTGGTGAAATAGCATATGTAAATATTGTGAAAAATGTAATAATGAAAAGTATCATTATTCTACATGAAAGTGGTTGTCTAAGTTTAAGTGAAGTGAATTAGGAGATACGACTTTCACGTGAATTTTCGAAAATATGATTCTACAATTAAACAACTTAAACAAATAAAAATTAACAGGTATTAATAATTTAATAGCTTTTGAAGGATCGTATGTGGATATCGAATACGTCTTCTTTATATATACATAATAAGTGAAGAAGTAACTAATTATTCTTTGTCATTATATATCGCAAGGACTCAATTTCGATGGTTTCAATAATTTGATAATTCGACCATTTAAATCAAAATATATAATCAACTATTCCTTGGATTTGGTTGAACTAACCCTTGATTCGAAACTGGAATATACAATGATCTATATGCAATATGACTTGCTTCTTCCCAAGGATGTTTACCACCCCAAACATCACTGTCATCAAACTCGTTCTCATCATTATTTTTTATCTCTAATTTATAGTTTGCTTCTTTGACATTTTCATCCTTAGGAAAGAATGTAAATCTCTTTATTAATTCAAAAGGGTTTAAAGGTACAGAACCAGGGTTAGCAGGATCGGGATGATATTCAGGTATTAAAAGAGGTAATGTAAAACTTATCGTTCTTGTTTTATCTTTGTCTGAATTATTTGTCTGTCCTGAAGATGATGAAGATGAAGGTGAAGATGCTGATCCACTATTGTCATTAGAATCCTTTTGTTTGTTATAATAGGCATCCAAAAACCGCGTAGGAGAAACTGAACTTTTATCACTAGTAAATTCAGTTACTTGCCTTATACGTTTCTGTTCTGTAATATGCTTTTGATTCTGAGACATTATATATTGATGATACGTTCGACCGACAACTGCCGCCCCACTAAGTACGATGATCGGTGAGAGAACAACTACGCCAAAGATTCGGCGTTTATTTGAGAACCTCATTTTTTATGTCATACAATAAACAAAATAAACTTGATATGCGATTAATCAATATACACCAGTTATTCTATTACACAGTAAATCAAATGGTAAAATAAAGGAATATGTAAGAAGTAAGGAATCTTAACGGGAGGCCAAAATTAGATAACTTTAAATAGTTTATTAACACCTTATATTCTCCAATATTTTTACCCTGTTTCATGCAAGAATCTCATGAATACAAATCATCTCAGTATTGCACGTATTATTTGCTTACATGTAACATGTAACATGCAATACTCCGTGTAATTGACTACCCATGTAAATCACTAATTGCAGTAGAAGGACCAGCACCTAAAAATATCTTATGAGTTGACCCATCAACAAGTCTTTGTGCAAGATTATCAAATCCAGATGTAATGTAATTCATAGAAGTTGAAGATTCATTAATAGGCCTTGAAAGAAGATGTTTTAAATCTTGCTTTAAACGACCTAATTGTGCAGGTGAAATTCTTGCCTTTTGTGCTCTATGATCAGTACTAAGTTCTTCAAACTCCTTTGGATCAATTCCTAAATCATTAGCAGCTTCTCTAAGCCATGAATTCTTTGAAGATTTTAATGATGATTGAACTTGTTGATTTGCTGATACTGCATGACTAATCTTTCTAGCAAGGTTAACTCTTTCAGTTAATTGTGCTGCTGCTGTACGTTGAATAATAGGGAAACTCTTAATATCTTCAACTGGTTTTTGTAATTGTTTTAATAATGATCTGAATGGTGTAACTTCTTCAGGACCACATAAAATCAAAGATAATCCATCTTTACTTTCACCACGACCAGTTCTACCACTTCTATGAACATAAGTATCAGCAGTTCTTGGAAGTTGATAATGAACAACATGATCTACTGCTTGTATATCTAATCCTCTCGCAGCAACATCTGTAGCAACTAAAACAACGTCCTTTTTAGATTTAAACTTCTCTAAACTTCTTAAACGTTGCTTCTGAATCATATGTGAATGTAATGACATAGCAGTAATACCTAATTGTTGTAATATAGAAGATACTTGCTTGACTGCTTGTACTGAATTCACAAAAACTAATGATCTTCCGCCGTACCTTAAAATAAAGTAATAAAGGTATAAATCTTTCTCATTAACAGCACATCTAATTATACTTTCAGATACTTGTTTAACAACAGTTTCATTAGGGTTTGTATCAATGAATTGTGGTGATTTGCTTTGGAACTTCAATCGTCTAAAGAGGTAAGCCATTGCATCACTTTCACCAGCAAGATTGTTATGAAAAGAACCCTTTTTAAGTTTCTTTGAAAGAGATTTTTGAAATGTTGCAGAGAACACCATTGTTTGTCTTTTAATACGAGGATTATGAATCCAACCAAGTAATTGATCTAAATCCTTAAATTGGCCATCTTGTAATAAACGATCAGCTTCATCAAGTACTAATATATCAACTTTCTTAAACATATTCAAGGTAGCAGTACTATCAGCTAAGATTTCATGAAATCTACCAGGAGTAGCAATAACAATATCTGGCTTTTTAGCTAATAATCTCTGTTGTTTCTGCACAGCTAAACCACCTGTAAGTACCATTACTTTAAAGGGAGTAAATTTAGCAATAGCATTTATATGCTCTTGAATTTGAAATACAAGTTCACGTGTTGGTGCAATAATCAAAGCATGTGGATGAAAATCATCTTTATCTTTAGTTGCATTATAACAAGATTCAAGTATAGAAAGACCAAAAGCTAAAGTTTTACCTGAACCAGTTGAAGCTTTTCCAATTACGTCATTACCTTTCAAAGCTTCAGGAATAACAGCAGCTTGAATTTCAGTTGGTGATTTAAATCCTAATTTTGTTAAACCACGCATAATATCATCTGAAAGTGGTATATCCCATTCTAATAAGGGTGTATCATCAGCAAAAGAAGTGAAATTATTTGTACCAAATGGTTCATATTCTGGGTCTTCTTTTGGTTCATCTACTACCTTTTGTTCTACTAAATTCTCTTCTTGTTCGACTGGATCATCCATAGGATGATCCACAGAGGTATCTTGTTGATCTGCTTTCTTACTTCCTTTTTTGTTCTTATTTGACTCTTCTGTTTCATAAAATTTAGCAATCTTAGAATCACCACCTTCTTCAAATTGAATAGCGACACCATCTAATTCTTCAATTTCAAACATATCTTCATTTTCAACATGATTCCAATTCAAATTTGTAAGATCTTCAATTTGTTTTCCAATAACAAATTGTGGTTTTGGGGTATTTTTTTTTTTTTGAAAAGATTTCTTTCTTATCGTTTTCTTTGATTTGTTTACTTTTGCCATTTTTGGAAAGAAAAAGAAAAAAAGAACGGAAGAAAAATGAAAAAAAGAATATATCGAAATAAGTGAAAAAAAAGTGTCGAAAAAAATCTCAAAGATGTGAAATAAAAAATTTAAAGTTTACGCGGCAAAATAACTGATACAGATTCATAAAACATCGACATCACCATTTTGTAATGATTGAAGAATTGTTAAATGGTCTTGAATCACATTATGTAAGAAGAGAATTAGCAATAAAGACAAATCGAGATTTCACAAAACATGCAAAAAATATAGTAAGAATATTACAAGAAAGTATAGTGATAAAAGAACCAATTGAATCAGTGAATGTGAACAATAAGATAAATAGAGAAAAAACAGCCATCAAACGATTATTATCAACTGATGATTATTTAGTTAATATCGATTATATTAATCATTTATCAGGAGGAATAGAAGAGTATATTGAATCAATTCAATTCCGAGAGATTCTGTTGAACGGTAAGATACTCAATGTTCAAGAAGTAAGAGAATTAATGAAAGAATTACATTCTGATTTAATAGTTTCAGAAAAACATTATATTTTAGGACTCATGGATGTTCCAGGTGAAATTGTAAGAGAAATAGTTACTCGAATTAGAATTGAAGGAGTAACAAAGGAGATAGAAATGCAGTATGATTATATGAGACAATTAATAACAATGTTTGATCTTATACAAGAACAAAGTATAGGAAATATAAAATGTGAAGGGAAGGTAAAGACAGCACATATATCGTTAGAAAAAATTGAACAAATAATGTATAAATGGATGTTAAAAAGGTCATGAATAAGCGAAATGCTCGACTCATGAAAATCGAACGATTCTTTTAATTCTTGCTAAAACACCAGTATGTGAATCTGTTAATTGTTTAATTATATCTGTCATTGTTTCTAAATTTTGTACTTCAAGTCTTGATTTAGATATACCTTTATGATATGACCTTATTTTTGCTTCAATATCAGCTTGACGTGCATAAGTTTCACGGTATTGTTGTATTTGTTGTTTTAGAGATGCTTTCTCTTTAAGACAATTTGATATTTGATTTTGTAGGTTCTGTATTTTCTTTAGATTTGTAGATCTTTTTTTGTTAGTTGGTGAAAAGAGAGAGAAGGGCGATGTGTGTGCTGTTGGATTGTCTGCAGGTGATTGATCGCGTATTTGTGCAGGCGATTGATCGTGATTTGGTTCATGTGTATGTATAGGTCTAGGAGTAGTAATAACTCTATTCTTATGAAACTTTTTAAACGGACGAGGAGATTGACTTGGTGATTGACTTGGCGATTGACTCAATCTTCTTATTTCAAATTTACCAGAAATTCTTCTATTTGCAGGACCACGTAATCTCTCCTGTAATTTCTTAAACCTTCTATTTGAAGGTGTCATTGTAGTTACTAGATGTAAACAAACAAGATCAGTAATTTAATAGTTAAATATCAGGGTAATTTTGTCTCAAAAAGGAAAGTGTAGGTGCATTTTTTCGTCAACATCAATATGTGGTTCTGGAATAGTAAAGATACGAAAGAAAGTTTAATATCAGAAGATAAATCCAAATTTATTGAAAAAACATGCTCAATTTCAGGAATTTTAATAGATAAATTAGATAAAAAAACAGAAAATGAAGTGTATGAATATATAAAGAAAGCAGATGATAGGAGCTTAATAAGAGGTAAAAATAGAAAATTAGCAGGAGCAGTAAATTGTGCAGAACTTGAAGCAAAATTTTATGAATGTACAAAACGTGATAGATCATTGATGCAATTACATCCAAGAAAATGTTTTGATTTACAAAATGAGTATTCTCAATGTGTTATAATACAAGATCGATTATTAAAGGTTTTGGGTTATCATGAAGATTTAGAGAAGAAGCAGGCTTTACAAATACAAGGGTTAGCAGATGAATTATATGTTACAAATAAGGTGACAATTAAGTAAAAAATACGATGGTATAGCAGTTAACCAAATAATACGATGATATAGTAGAGTAATTATGAATTCACAGTAATTTTGTTATGCACTGACAGCTGCCTTTTCATCTGATATAAAACATCCTAACCCCATAAATGCATCAAATAATGATCTTTTATATGCAATCTCTTTCGTATAACCAGAAGCTAAGAATTCAGGTGTAATAAGTCTGTCATTAATAATATCCTGAATAGTTGTACTTAATTCAATATATGGATTATCACCACGATCGCCAGCGAAAGGAGTAAAAGGAGATTCCATAATTTGTTGAGATTTTGTTGATTTTGAAGGCTTGTTAATAGATGATTGTAATAAAATTCTTTGAGAATTAATCTCCTTTCTTCTTGCTGAAGATCTTTTTAATTGTGCAGTAACTGAAGAATCAACAGAATCATTTGTATCAATCTGTTTACGTAATCGTGATTCCTTTACTTCTTCATTTGCATCTTCTTTTGCAAGTTGTGAATCTGAAATATCAAAGAATTGTAATTTATTCCTTGATGATTCAAATGAAGATAAACGTGATTCCGTTGATTCAACATCAATTCCATTCACAAGATTAAATATAATAGTTTCTACTTCTTCTAAGTATGTGTTATAATCACTCAATGAATCAAAATCTTCTTCCGATCTATTGAAGACTTTTGCAACCCTTTTCCTTATATCTATTTCTTTCTCAACAGTAACGTCTTGAAAAGTTTGTTCCTTAAATTTATTCTTTCTTAGTATTTTATCACAATTCGAGTAAGGACATTTACTAGGACCATAAGAGAAGATTCTATCGACACAGCTTGAGCACATTTTATGGTAACATTCCGGGTTTATTAGAAACTTCATTTCGGGATTAAGGTATCTACTTGATTTGCAAATATAGCAAGTATCTTCTTCTTCTTCTACAGCCATTATGTGAATGTGATGCGATGTAAGTAGTGAGTGATGTGAATGGTGATGTGAATGGTAGTTAGGTGTAATTATGTAACCGGTTTAGTACCTTAACTAATCAAGATTGAGGGCACAACTGTATAATTAAAGCGACTTATATTGATTTAAAAGAGTAAGTGAAATATAAATAGAACAACTTGTTGTTTGTACACCTAAACGGGGGTGATATCCGTTATGAGAGTTTTTTGCGAGTATAGACTAAGTATGAGGTGTAGAGAGTAAATAACCCATAGTGGATACTAAGTAATGGTGAGTGTGCTCAGAATACACGTATCAAAACATCTTTTACACAGCAATACTTGCTTACCGTATCCAAAAATGCCTGGCCGTTATCTAGAAAGTATGAATGCTGAGCAATATTTGCTCACCTTGTTCAAATTGTCTAGCTTAATCAGCTGACTCATCATACTCATCTTCAACGTGCTTAGCAATTGTCGGTTCTATTAGACACAATGAAATGCTGAGCATGCTGAGCATACTCAGCGCTCAGTTTGCTAACACAGATATATGGACCGGATGTAACTACAAATAAGATCCCTAAATAATCGGAAACTACTTGCTAACATATATCAAGTACTTTCCTAGTCACCTATGGTAAACAGTTGTCCCGTGCGCAGAGCCGTAAATAATACTAAGAGATAATCATCACTAATACCTTGCCGTACTTTGCGCATATGCTAGTTGATTCATTGTCGGGTGCATCTGGTTTGCCATTCGCACTATTCTATTTAATTAGACTATAACGTTGTTGGGATCTAGATTCTAGATTCATCAAATAGAAGAAAACCTATCGCTTCTTTTACTTATTTCAGCCTCTACCGCAACTCTATAATGGGAAACAAAGTTATTATCCTATAAAGATAGTAATTTACTATCCCCCCATTTCCATTTGTAAATAATCGAACAACATATACTCCCAACTATCCGGATTTCTCTATCAATGCTCTAAGATAACATTAATCTCAGAAATAGTTTTTATACTTCATTTTCACTGTTTGTTTACTTTTAAATTTCCTCTTTATGCAATTGAACAAGTTCCTTGAAGATTTGCGTTTTTAAAAAAATGTATCGATTACGAAATAAAACAATACGAAAAAAAAGTTTAAAGTTTAAAAACTTAAAATTTCAATAATAACTTATATTGATGATGCAGTAATTTGCACCACTTTTTAAGATTTTTACCTTTTTCGGTATCTCCATTACAGGCTCTCCCAAGGAGTCAAAAAAATCTTAATATCGTTGTTTAAAATTGATCTTAGGCAAAAATCAGAACGTAACGTAACATATAAACAATATAAACCTCATAAACCTTCTTCTTAAGACTCATTTTCTTTTCCTTTTTCACTCTATAAATCGTTGAATTATTGTTCTATTTGATTTCCTTTCATTACATTCAATTTTCAATTTATACAAATTAATCATCTTTCTTTTGTCTTTTTGGCTTGAATGGAGGCGGCCAAAATCGAGAATAAGGCAAGTGAAATCAAAACATAAACAAAATCGAGATTTTAAGCCCTTATTTTTTTCATTTTGTTTAAGATCATCGTAAGATTAACGAAAAGGAAGTGTGGGTTTTTAAGATTTTTATTTTGAAGGGATTTGAACTTTCTTTTTAGAATTGAAATAAGTTACTCGACCGCTTTTTTTGTTGTTTTTTGTGGGTTTCTTGGTTTATCGTTTTTTAAACTTTTCTTACTTTCTTCTAACAATACTGTCTCTCTTTTGTTCTTCTCTTACTCCGCAATCGCGCAAATACCAGTACTTAGACATAACAAACACAACAGACATTCCATTGTCTTAACACCTACATCAAACAATCTCATACACCGCATTCTCATAGTACTTACGTCATCATGTCAAATGTACCCCTAGACGTCGATTCTTTACCTAAGAAACGTAAAAGAGTCTCAAGAGCTTGCGATTTTTGTCACCGTAGAGGTATCAAATGTAAACCAATGCCCGGTGCTGATCCAAGTATACTCTCAAATTGTTTAACTTGCTTCGAACATAATGTCCCTTGTACTTATGCAAGACCTGGGAAGAAACGCGGAATGAAACCTCAACGTAATAGGGAACCTTTTAAATCGAATTCTCCTCCTGGTTCAAACTCAAATTCAACAACCCCTACTTCTAATAACTTACATGAACGTCTTAATGCAATTCGTCCAACTGTTGTTAGATCTCTTATAAATGTATTTTTCGATACAATACATCCTATATTCCCTTTCTTCGATGAAGGCTTATTTCTTCAACAATATGCACACAATCAACATCTAAGTTCTTCTGCATCTTATGCTGCTTTAATGGCAATGTTTTCTTTAAGTGCTGCTCATGTTTGTGATGGTACAATCTTTAATCTTTCTCTTGTATCTGACGATGCAAAATCTGTTAATTATCAGTATTTCGTTGACGAAGCTGAATCTTTATTACCTTCTTCTATTCTTGAACTCAACAGATTGGAATATCTACAGTGTATTAGTTTACTATGCTTAACTGGTACTCATGTTTCTAATTTTGACCTCTTTCATAAATACTTGTCTCTTTACAATGGTGTAGTAGCTCATTTTGGTTTATATGATGAATCAAGGTGGCCTCCTTCTATATCCGACTCGGAAAGAGAAGTCAGACGTAGACTGTACTGGTCTACTTACAAAATTGAAATTCATTCCGCTGTAATCTTTAATCATTTTCCAAGATTAAGAGAAGCTTTTTCTGCTGTACATTATCCTATTCCTACTGGCACATTCGCTACTGATTATACTGATAATTGCTCTGCTGACAGTTGGATGACTGGCTGGAATATAATCACTGACTTATATAGAGTACTCGAACATACTCTCAACAACTTCCGACATACCGAACCTCCTTCTTTACTTATTGGTGATATTCCTAATGCTAATCAATTATCACATGATGTAATGGCCTATGTTGAATCTATAGATTCTAGAATACCGAAAGAATATACTTCTGCTGCACCTGCACAAACAAACAATGTGGAATTATGCCGTAAGGGATTTCAAATTTCAAACCTCGCTTGTACATTAAGACTTTTAAAAATGGTTTGTTTTGTTTCTGAAGGTCATTCTTTAGCAAAAGCTTGTATGGTTGCAATTGACTTAATTAGAGATTGTCAACAGATTCCTGTTGAATATTTCAGAGCAATTGGTACTCCTATGTTTCAAGAACTATCTGGTATTGGTGTTATTTTAAGCACATTAGGTGGAGGTATGCTTTCATTATCACAATACCATGAAATTAGAAAGGTATTACTTGCAATGGCAGATTTTCTAGATAGATGTGATATGAGAATGATATCAAGTACTGAAAAGGCTGGTTCACAATTTAGAGCTTATGTATCACAAGTTGATAATATAGCTAATAATTTTCATACCGATCCTAATAGTTCAACTCATTTTGCGGGCTTACAACTTGGAAATGCTACTGTTAATGGTAATGCAGTTGAAATAGCAGAAAGAGAGAATCATAGAAATTATCAGCACTTACAACAACAAAAAAGAGTTTTAGTTGATAATAAGGGTAAGGAAGATTATGAGATACAGTTTCCTTTTAATTTGTTTGGTGATTTGTCTTTTTATTGATCGTTGTTAATAGATTATCGCTCTATGATTAATGAATCGTGAAAGTTAAGAGAGATAGACTCTACCATTACTGAAGTGATGTTTGACTAATTGACATTATAATTTGTTTACTGAACGGTTGTTAGAGTGTGATACAGTATGAATGCTACACCTACTGAACTCTGTATGTAGCATCTATCCTTTGCTGAAGATAATCACCCGCAGATATCCTTTCAAGTGCTGTATACCCCTTACCATTTATAAGTTTCCTAAATTGATTGATTGTGGTTTCTGATAATGAAGCAATTAAAGGCTCTAAAATAACATCATCATCAGGTTGTACAAAGAATGGTATTGAATATCTACTAATAGATTCTTCAATAGTTCTCGGATAAACAACACGATGAAGAGTTGATCTTAACTGACCAGCAGTCCAAAACTCTAAAGCATCAGCAATATTCACAACTATTGAACCAGGTATATGTGGAGCATCTATCCAACCTTTTGGTTCTGAATATACTTGCAAACCACCTTTATCAGTGCTACGCTGAAATAATAGTGTTATTGAACCATAATCACTATGAGACCCAGCTCTTATTTCGTCGTTTGAATCTTCAGGTACTATATCAATAGGAGGATAATGAATTAACCGCATTCTATTTCTATCACCAGAGTGAGCCTTTGGCAAGAAATCATCAGGAAGACCAAGACCAATTGAGAGTGCCTTTAATAACGTTTGTGATAGATCATTGCAATGCTTATAGAAGGTACCAATGTCTAATCTGTTTGATTCTAAGATATCAGGCAGTGAATCAATTAGATCTATAGATTCAAGATAGAAAGTTTCCTTTAGATCACCTTTACCTTTACCTTCAAGTGATTCATCTCTGAATGCAGTATAACCTGTATCACCTGAACCATTTCTATATTGGAGTTTTGTATTTATATTAGTATTAAGAAAGAAGTCCTTTGATACTTTAAATACTGTTTCGATGATATCACTAGGTATATCATGATTTACTACATAGAAGAAACCTGGAGAATGACCATATGACATGAGAGTCTTTGCAAGACTATAAACATCGCCATTATATGATTTCAAATCAACTATAGGTAATTGTTGCATGGTTTCTTCATGAAGTAAAAAAATTGCAAGAATTGCAAGACTTTTGTATTTTATATTATGTGATAAAATTTAACAATTTAACAGCACTGTTAAAATGTTGAACGAAAACTCCTTATGAGACGATTTCTTTTTGTAGCAATGTGTAATACAATCGGCCACAGCGCCAACTCCCTCTGCTGCGGAACTAGCATCCGAAGCATAGGGAACAGGTACTAACCCTGAACCCTAGTACTATATATATAGACGTAGACCGACCTCTTAGAAGGTCAGGGAATAAGATACTGCTCTAGGTCATACTCACGTAATACATTTGGAGGTCGTACCCGTGAATTTTACTGAGA
>JAKUBJ010000105.1:0-33234 GCA_030566855.1 Tortispora sangerardonensis | reverse complement strand
AATCTGAATCAGATGTTTTACTCCCAGCTCAAACTGGGGTAGACTTTGAAACAGTTTTAGGAGACGCTCAGGATATGTACAAAGGTTTATACTTTGGATATCATTCAATTGGAGTTCCAGTTAAACGGTTTTCACCTTATTCATTTGATATTCGTGCTACTTATTGCCCAACAGAAGGTGATTTCTTCACTGTTATTGGACGTAAGAATCGTTATCAATGACTTCTTTTTTGGCTTTACTTAGGGGGATCCCTTATTTTCTTTTTGATTTTTCCATTTATTTTTTTTAAAAACACACAAAAACACAAAACACCCATAAAAATATAGTAATCTAATAATATAATAATAATATAAACATTTTCTTGTAGCAATTTATTGTAGAATAGAGGCAAGCAAAAATCACATACAAAATAAGGTTTAATTTAGCAAAAGACGTTCAACTGTCTCCTGTCAAACAGAACGGTCAAACGGCTTTTTATTATCAATGTCCCAATCGGGAAATTCAATGAAATTTTGCTATTTCAATCCTGTCGTAAATTCCTTCATATATGTTCTACATTTATAATATCTCATAGCAGAACTGGACTGAATAGTAAATTGAACAAAAATTCATTCAATTAGAGCAATTCTTCGTTTTTCGTCATTTTCGGCTTTTTTTGGGTTCTTTCTGTCAGCCAAAATGTTATTAAAGCGAAACTTGCACTAAATGTAGATCATGCCATCTTACATCATCGAGTTAGTTTGTATGTGAAAAAAATCTAATTTGAATTGCTCAGGTCTATATTTAGCTTTTCGTTTAACAGCCGCTGGAGTACTCAATTTATATCCTTTTGATACCTTACATGTATGACATCTGCGCACGTATGTTTGCTAAGTATATATTAAATTTCAAACCGATTAAATGAATATTAAAAGAGATATTCAACAAAATATGAAATTGCAAAAACATGAAACCCTAATCTACCGAAAAACGGCCAAAAATTGAAAAAACACCAAGGGGTATATCCAACATTTTGATGATTTTTGGCCAAATTTTAGTTTTACTTGAAACTTTGGTACAAGGTGGAAGTGGACTCAATTTTTTGCGTGGAAGTGATATTTTTTGTTCAAAATGTCTGGTTCAAGAGATATTTACGTTTTAAAATATTGCAAAAAACTGTCACATGTTTTTGCAATTTTCCTTCCTAAAAGAGTTAAGCGAGCGGTACCGTTCGTGCCTCTAACGTCTTAAACGGTATTTGAACGTCTTTTAAGGGGTAAAAAGCTTATTTGACCAAGGTATTGGATATTATTTATTTGGTATAAATGTGCAGGATTGATTCTGTTGTGTAAAGGAAATTACATAATCAACAGCTCAGTACTTAGGATTATCAGTTGGTAGTATATATAGCATTGGTTGCACTAAAAGACTCATAATCATTTCAGTTTGTAACGGAAAGATCAAAACACATAAGAGCGAGTGGCTTGAGAGAAACATGCAGCTGGCTAATAGATCAAGCCATCTGATTCATGGTCGGATCCATTTGTGAACTCCGAGAAAAAGTAGACCACGATTCAAATAAAACTAACCATAAGAGTCAAACAGATGCTCTCTTAAACTAATCGCATATATAAAAACAAGTGCTTGCGCGAATTTCATATTTGAATAGCTAAGAGGCCATGAACCTAGGCCACATAGCTATGCTACCATGAAAATCATAGTATTCAAGCATCTATCCTATTTAGAAATGATTGCAGCCGTCAACAAATATACTACATGGTGGAAAGAACATTCAAAAGTCTAGAGTCCAAGTAGAATGCATGAAGCCTACATAGAATGGCTAAACGTGACAATGGTGTGGATTACAAAAAAAAGGCTAAGGAAGCCATTCAGATTACTGACAGAGTAAATCATAAAGAACGGTAAAACATTCATATAAATGTAATACCATAGTGTCCCGGTGCATGATCACTGAAACCTGCCAATATCATCACCACAGCTCCCCCGAAAACTTCTGGCATTCCGGACTCCAGCCAAGACTTGGTTCAACAAAGGCAGAGTCGTCATCAAATTCCTCCCATTTAACTGGAAAAATCTCGAACAGCTCCCTCTGTCTTCTCAAATCCGTAAAGGCAAGAACTGACAAAGCTTCGAGTAAGACCTTCGATATAAATCAACCAGCCTAAAGAAGTTTGCCAGGCCCCGTTATAACTGCCACAAAGCGAATCTGAAAACAAACACGCACATGTAGTCAGTATTAATTCTTTAGAGCACGCTTAATCGTTAGTTTAACAATTGCATGCTCCACGAAAAGAACCTCCTATGATCACACGAATGCGACACATAGAAAGAAGAAAACATAAAACAAGTAAAAGCTTACACGACAGTAACGTCGCAATCGCTCTATATATTCGAAAGTAACTTATTTTAGCTCTTTCTATCCTAGCTGGAGACATTCCAGCATAAAGGAAAGCACTGCAAAAAACTGCAGCGCAAATAAATGCGCTTTGGATAACGCACAAACCTTGAAAATATTTTTCAATGGTGAAAAAGGTCAAACCAGCCCTTATAGGCTTTATGACAATATTTAAGTGTTTGATAAGGATGACACATAACCAATAAATGTTTTAATGGATAACAAAAAACCAACTATAAGTGTTTTGCAAGGATAACACATAACCAATAAATGTTTTAATGGATAACAAAAAACCAACTATAAGTGTTTTGCAAGGATAACACATAACCAATAAATGTTTTAATGGATTACAGGAAACCAAATGTTTTAATGGATAACAAAAAACCAACTATAAGTGTTTTGCAAGGATAACACATAACCAATAAATGTTTTAATGGATAACAAGAAACCAACAAGAAGTGTTTTGCAAGGATAACACATAACCAACCAATGTTTTAATGGATGACAGGAAACCAAATGTTTTACGGGATAACAAGTAACCAAATGTTTTAATGGATGACATAAAACCAACAATAAGTGTTTTGCAAGGATAACACATAACCAACTAATGTTTTAATGGATAACAAAAAACCAAATGACCCTCTACATCTCATGAACTCAAGTCTTCCGGAGGTTTTTACTTTCTCAGAGGGATAACACTCCAACCCCCTTGCTCATCGAGCACTACAAATGATAGTTATCTATAAATGACATTAAGTGGTTGGAGCAACATAAAGAACATCCAGTTCTAGGCGTATAGCAATTTAAAGCAAACCTAACCGCTACATAGTTTGGTAACCGAAATTTACAGCAAGGAGAGAACTACCTGATTTAAACAACGATTAAGAATCTGTGTCGTGGACTGGACAAACGATAAGGGACTCTTAGTAAACCTAATAAGAATAACAAAATATCACTTTAAAATTTGGAACGGAACATCATCTTGAATAGAAAAGGGGAATAGTAATAAAAATATTACTCTTTAAATTAAAGAGTGGGAATCAAAAAAGAACATTATGGAAACTTCGACTACTGTGACAATATCTCGACACTCTAATTTCAAATAGCTAGCAAAGGCATCCTTCAGAGCCTGGTTAAATGAAAATGGCAAAATTTATGATACAAAAAACCTATATCTCTCCTTGATGGATGGAAAACATGGACGATATGATGAAAAAGTGTACAGGGCAGACAGTGTCGAAGAAAAAAGAAAAGTAAAAAAGGAAAAAGACTTGTATATATATATTTAATAATACGATGTAGGGTAATATTTAGAGTTTAAGATTTCGGTGAACATGAATCACAAAGGGTTCATCTCGCCACGAGATAGGAAATGATTTGGTATGTAAATAGTTATTGCAAGGTATAGTAATTTATGCTAATGGCTATATATCCATATATACATGTGTATAAACTAGTTTCTAATTCCACTGTGAGCTGTTCTATATGAAAGAAAACCTTTGACAGAAAAGTGTGTAAGCGGCTCCAAAGCCTTTTACAGAAAGCCGTAAAAGGAAATCAGGGTAGGCATAAAAACTTCCAGGGACTTTCTTATGTCCTTGTAACATATTCTAAATGTATATCCCAAAAATAGTGGGCAGAGTTTATAACATTTACTACACTAAGAGGGGAGTTGAAACCTAGGTGTTTTGTTTCGAAAAACGGATCAAGGTAGCAACTTTGCCGGGTACCAAATGACTTGAGGGTAGAACTTTATTACTTGAGAAGTCAATAGCGCAAAGAGAAACTGGTTATCAATGGCATCAACGAAGCATACGTACAAATAACTATTAGCATTCTATCTAAATTGCGCAAAAAGTAAGTGGCGTGTAGCCATATATTCCCTCTATAACTTATATGCTCATTACCTTTCCGTTCTATGCTTTAATCTTAGGCTTTCGAAACAATCCAATTGACAATGCTGTCAAGATTGGCACCAGTTTTTACAGATGCTTCGTAGCATACAACATCTCGATCGGCTATTGATAAGAGATCAAGTGCCGATATTATTTCGTCTACTGATGCTGCATGAGGTAGCAGGTCTTGCTTATTAGCTATAACTAATAAAGGTATATGGCTTACAGAGTCATGAGAACACAGTGCATGTAGTTCTGCTTTTACAGTAGGAAGTAAAGTCTGATCTGCACTATCTACTACAAATATTATAGCATTCGCGCCTCTGCAATAACGTTCCCACATTGTACGAAACCTGGGTTGTCCACCAATATCCCAACTTCATTTTTTGTTAGCATTTTTTAGATACATTCAATTATAGCATATATCAATACACTTACCATTTAATTGTAACTTTATTCTTAACTACCGTTTTTATTGAAAATCCCACAGTTGGTATAGAGCTATTTCAGTTAGTATTTCAAAAAGCTAGGAGATCCTCATGCGATAATATCTACTTACTTAGTGTTGAATGGTTCGCCACCTAAAACAGTCAAAAATGTTGATTTCCCAGCATTCTGAAGTCCAAGTATTACTATATTGATCTAGAAACCAGTATGTTAGTTGATCCGCGACTGTACCACTAGAACGATTGTGTTAGATGCACTTACTTGTGAAGACCAGAACAGTGACAAAAACCAGTTCTGTAAACGTTTCCAGAAAGACATTTTAAACAATAATTGTACAAACTAGAAAAAAAATATAAAAAGCAGAATTTGGTGATATCTGACACCTTTACTGCAGTATCACAAATTATATTTTTACCCTACTGTTATTTAGGTCTTGAAGCAAGCTAAAATAAATGTAGGGCAGAGTTAAAATGGTGAACTTGATAGATTAGGAAATTCTCCGCTGCACCATTTCTATCTTCATCCGAACACAGAAACGAAGTTAAGGTAAATAACTTTGTTGTGCTATATTCTTTCGTCACTAAAAGAAAGGTAAAAATTACTTTAATTTCAAGTTCGTCCAGAATTGTTTTTTAAAGTTACACAATTCCCCAATATAAAATGCTATCACGTCAGTTGCGCACACAATCCCTTATAAAAGGTATCCGTCGTGCTTCAACAGAGGCTCCATCTGTTCGTCCAAGAAGACCAATTGGCGCCTTTAGAGGAGGGTAAGTTTCGATTTGTTCTATTTCAGATTGCTTTTTGCATTTAATGTAAACGATATACTAACTGCTACTGTTGTTTTTATGTAGACTATTTGGTTTCTTTTTAGGAACTTCCTTGGCCGGTGCAGCTTCATATTTCTATGTATTCGATCGCTACAAAGAAGCAAATGAGTTACTTCTTCAAGACATAGTAGTTCTTTCTGAGAGTATCAGAAGAATTGAAGCACACGTTGCTGATTTAGAAAAGAGAATCAAGTAAAAATCGAAAATCACAAGAAGTAAATGCATTGTTTTTTATGCTTCATGTACGCTATTTTGTTTATGCCATAATAATTTATGTTTAAACGCTTTTATATTATACAAAAAGAATAAGAAGGTAAAGCAAACAGAGTCAGGCATATGCTTAAAAATCAAGCTCTTTCATATCCACATCTGTTTTGTCTCCAAGTATATCGCCTACAAAATCTGTATCCATTCCCTCAAAAACTTGTCCTTGGTCTGCGCCAAATTCGCCATCACCAGTTTCAGCAGGTTGTATAACTTCAGAAGGTTCTGCGACTTGAGCAGGTCCTGCAACCTCTGTGGTCGCAGCAGTTTCTTCTGGCTTTTCCAATTCAAACCCTTCCGTTGGTCCAGCTTCTTCAGTTAGATTAGGCAAAGCAAGAGGGTCTGATATGGTATCAGATATTTCTGTCATTTCTGTATTATGATTTATTTCTTGTCCATGTGCACTTACAGCTGTCTCTTGTTCTTCTATTATTTGATGGTGTCGATCTTGTACTACTTCTACTGTTGAAGTACTAATGACAGGCTGAATTAACGAGCCTACTCCATTTGCTGGAGCCGCGGTCGTGTCCACTTCTGGCTCGCCGCCCTCCCATGGTACTTTAACAACTAAAGATCTCGAAAGAATCGTAACATTAGCTCCATCCTCTACTTTCCGTATGATTGCGTCAATATCTCGCGTTGGATCTTTAAGCTCTTCCAGTCCTTCCATATAAGCTTTCGCTGGGCCTTCTTTAAATAAATCTGATGTTGTGCGAATAGAAGGCTCTTTCAGTTTTTCTATTTCTTCGTTAGCTTTCTCAATTTTGGACTTTAAAACTTCCAATACACTTTCTGAACCAGGTGCAAACATTTCAAATCGCAATTTTGGCGGCTCTATTGAGCTGGTAGGCTGCGCATTCCCAAATACCTCTGCCATCCACTCATGGTTATGAATATATCGCACAAGTGCAATATCTCTTGTAGATAACCCATCAACTTCATCACCACGAGCACCTTCATCATAATCAAATCCAGAAGGTGGTCCTGGTCTGCCAACCGCAGCAGGCGGTCCTGGTGGTTGGAAACTTCCAGCAGGTGCGTTAGTCATTCCTACACCAGGAACGCGACGTACAAGCTGGGGATTACCAGCTACAGGTCGTCCAGGGTACGGAGGATTTCCATCTTCTAATCGCTGACGCTTGATCATTGGGCTGTTGCCGTACATTTTCACTTAAAAAATGCGGCTGATGCACTTCCTTTTACAATCCACAAAACTTTGTTGATAGTGGTAGAACGGTGAAAAAATACTAGTGGTGGTTACAAAGTAATTTTCACATAGTGACATAAGGTGTGTGTATTTTCAAAACTGTTACTGATATTTCTACTTCGCAATCAGGGATGGGGCGGTCAGCCATTTGGTCGCCGCCACCGCCAGACCGCCATAGCGTGTATGGCAAATGCGTGTATAAAGTATACGGCTCATAAGCGTTATGGAATTCAATATTATAAGCCAAAATACACTTACCCGGTATAGTTGAAATATTTCATGGGGCGGTCAGCCATTAGGTCGCCGCCACTGCCAGACCGCCAGCAAAAATTGGCCTTACCGCCCCATCCCTGTTCGCAATTATGCACAAAACAGTGTTTGTATAAAATTTACGTACGTAAAGTCATGAAGTATGTTAGCTTACAGGGAGGTCATTGTTTACACGACTTTCTTCTAAAGACACCTCTTCGAGGAGCTCAATTAAGGCTCTATATTCATGTCTTCCAAACAAGTAACCGATGAGTCCATTAACAACGCCAGAAGCTGTAAGTACAATAGTAGCCAAAGTAAGTAGAAAGCTGCCATAAGAAGGAGAGAACCACGTCGCTGCAAGCAATCCAGACAATACTGGAATAGTAAGAAGGAAGTGGCCGTTTCTTATCAGCCGTTGTCTCCTGTTAACAGGAAAGTATTCGCTAATTACACGTCTCATGCGAATGTATAGTTGTAGCTTTTTCTGAAACATGTGAGATTTCATGTTAGGTTGCAGAGTATCAACCAATGAAGAAGCTCTTGATCTTCGTAGTTCTTCATGTTTGGGCGAAATGTACAGTTCCACGAATACGCCGAAATGATCAGAGACAGAAATGTTATGATATAGCTCAACAAATTCCACAGCTATATCCGTAATTTTTACATTCTGCGACGAATAAAAAACATAATCTAAACGACATGCTTCTTCTAGACGTCGATTACTTCTCCATGTATTTAGCTGTGAGTCGCAAGTTACGCCTAGCTTGGCAATTTGTTCAGTAGGAGTAAGCTCTGCAGCTGTCAAAGTACCAGACCGCGGCCTCGATGTAGATTGATATCCCAAACTAACTGGAGTGGCAATTCCATTTATAATATTTGTCTTTTGTACTTGCTGATCTCTTCGTTCAACAATTCCATTAGTATTCATAGAAGATAGCTTGCTACCACTTGAAGTTCTTGCAGCGGGAGATTGGTTCTCATAGCGTAGGGAATCTTGAGATTTTCGTGAATTTAAAATAGCAGAAGCTCCTGCCGCACTAAGTCTTCGAGATATACTTACATGAGATTCAGCAGCTTGCATGTGGCCAGCTAATTTCTCGAGTGTAGACTCAGTACTAGGATCATAAGGTGGGTGAAGTGCAGTCCAAGCATCCTCAACATTACCAATTTGAGTAATCAAGTCAAATGGAAGACTTCCAGGTCGTGAGTTGAAATCACCAACTGCAATAACTACATGGCCTCGCGATTGGGAGTCTTGCAATAGGTGAGCTATATTCCAAGCTTGTGCAGTTCTATGGCATTCATAAGCAGCATCCCCAGGGCCATATGGTGCGTGCATATGCGTATTAAATACTTCTATTATACGGCCACTTGGGTAATGGTCAATCTTAACAGATCCAACACTTTTACCAACATACCAATCTCCGCGGTAAAAAGCGCTCGGCCGACCATTTAAAGAGAATCTATGTAACCTGGAGCTGATAATAGGAAACCTTGAAAGAACTAATAAACCAGGTCCAGTTATTATACCTGAATGAAACACCTTTGAATATTTCAAAACTTTCGATGTAACTTTCAGCAGGTTATCTATATCTTCTTGGACCCATACTTCTTGTAAAGCCACCAAATCATACTCTCTATCAGCTATGGCATCCGCTATATCACACAAACGTTGCCTGCGGAACTTAGAAACATATTTAAGACCCCAACAATTCAGTGTCAAGAACTTTATAGATGGGTCCGAGTCGCTCATTGTTGGCGATGGATATGCTTGTATACTGTACACTGAATGGTAAACAAACCAGACAAAAAAAACGGGGCTCGTAAAACCTTTCACTAGATACGAGTAGCCGTCAAAACTAATAAATGTTGCAGTTAAGATCTGTTTACGTTTGAATCCTTAATACGAACGAATCTAGAAAAAGAAAAAAGGTACGGAAAAGTGCTTGTTTGAGTGTTGCTTTTTAACCAAGCCGGCGTTTACAGTGCGCAATTGGATAACTACCACGTGGGAGTTTCCCAAATAGGGAATGTCAACTCTTTTATAGTTTAATATCACCTTAAGACATGAATGCTATTTTTTCAGCCGTTCTTCGAGCACACTCCAAAGCTCTTAAACTTTCTGTATAGGGCATCTAGTTCATCACACTGGGTCTGTCAAGAGATTTTATTTTTCAAAATCTTGCAGCTATGTCTGAAGATGCCATAACTGACATGGCTATATCTTGGGATCGCTCTCATATAGCCGTGGGACGCGCTCTTTCTCATTCTACCGTGTATCGCGTCGACCCTAATACTGTAGAAGAAAATCTCTTAAAGCACGCTCATCCTATATTTGATTTTGAGTCTGAGGCTAATAGTATAGCATGGTCTCCTGATGGGAAACTTTTGGCTGTTGGTTGTGACGATAGGGTTACAAAAATATACGATCTAGAAGGTATTCTTCGGCGCTCATTATTTGGTCACACGCATGCAGTTCTTTGTGTTGCTTTTAATCTTAAAGGAAACCTGTTAGCTACAGGCTCTTTTGATGAAAATGTACGTGTATGGGATGTACGTCAAGGTAAGTGTCTACGTGCGCTTCCTGCCCATGCAGGTGCTGTTTCTGCTGTTAGCTTTACTAATGATTCCACTATGATTTTGTCATGCAGCTATGATGGATTAATCCGGTTATGGGACGTTTCTACTGGTCAATGCTTAAAGACTTTGGTGCCCGAACAAAGGCCTGGTCCTGTTCTAAACTCTCTGTTCACCCCTAATTCAAAGTATGTAATCGCAAGCACTGCGGATGGAATTATAAGAGTATGGGATTATATTCAAGGAAAGGTAGTTCGATCTTTTCAAGGTCATCTTGCAAAAATATACTCTTGCCCAGTAGTAGTTCATAAAAACACCCTTCTTTCTGCTTCTGAGGATGGCCTTGTATACCAGTGGGATATTCAATCCACTAAACTCTTGGGTTCTTACACAACTTCTACAGACTCGCCAATTCTGGCAATGGCAGTCGTTGGAAACACTATTTTCGCTGGCACGTTGAGCGGAACTCTTTCCAAAATTTCATTGCCAGATTAATCCTGCTTCATTTAAAATATGCACTTTGAAGCCCGGTTGGTTCATGATCGTGCCATAAACCATACGCTATTTGGAAAGATTGCTCTAGACATGTAGTAAGTCCTACATGCGTATAACCAGCGCCTGCAACTGATACAAGTCCTTCAAACTCTGTACTAAGCAAACCATCCAGTCTTTGCATCTTTTCTTTATGGCCTGGTACAGGTAGAGGAATTTCTTTATGCTGCACAACCACAACTTCAGGATTTATATCTTGATTCATCTGCGTCCTTATACCAGCTATAGCTCTTTCCATGGTATTCTCTTCAGACTCTTCGTCTCTTGACTCCATCATTACAGTTATTAATCTTCCTGCATCGGATGGTTTCCCGTGCTTTTGAATGCTATAAGGATTGACGTCAGAATCAAAAATGACACCTAAGATGCCAGATGGGTTAGGCGTTTGATACCTGGAACAAAGATACCCAAAACAGGCAGGAAATTTAAGATCATCGGGGAAGTACATAGAGACGACATCTAATTTAGAACTATAGAAATCAAATCCATGACCATCAGGAAGACCAATTAGTGAGCCTAGCTGTTCTGGGGGTACTGCACAAACTACATGGTCAAATTCAAGTTTCTTCTCTGTACCTTCTTGACTATATACAACATCAATGATCGTGCCATCGTCGGTTTTGACTACCTCCTTCACTTCTGCATCAAATAAAATGCGCACGTCGGCGCTATTGTGTAAATATGATTCTAATGCATCAATGACACCTCCTAAACCGTTCTTAAAAGCTGCGAATTGTTGTGATAAAAATAATAATTTTTCAGGCTGCTTCGTTAAATCCTTTGTAGATGAAATAGTAAAGTTACGTAGAGCTTGTGCAGTTTCGGGATCTCTATCAATGAATTCCTGATTCAAATCAATGCTAGTCTTTGCGAGAGCATTTCTTGCAGCCCAAAAACTTCCAAAAAGGCCGGCACCTTTTTGTTTAGCTAATGCGACTTCTAATGCTGGGTAGTATAACATAGGTAACGCTACTTTTACACTTAGTAGAGACCAATCTGCAGCAAATATCCCATTACATAAACTGCTATAAAGAGCAGAACCACTTTCTGGCATGAATCTGTTGAGAAAGGATTTTACTGACATGTCCTCATGTTCAAGTAAAAACTCCACACTATCGGAAGACATGTTTATCATAGAGTATAGTTCTGGAAAAGAATTGATCATTGGATTTCCTGGAACAAACATAGTAAACAGTTGTAAAGGCCAAATGCGATTATCGTACCATACAAGACGAGGTAATTTGGTTTGCGCACCACCATGTATACGTGCCATTGAGCTGTCAAGCATTCCAATTTTATTGAACATATCAAATCCTAAATGTGTCTGTAAGCCTGCATTTCCTGTCTTATATGTTCGAGCAGCTGACTCAATTAACAAATCAACACCAGTTTCATCCAAAGTGCACTTACTAGTAGAAAGTCTTCCCCCAAGTTCTGAATTCTTTTCAAATAGAGTAACTTCAATTGAGTCATATGATGTCTCTTGATTTATCAGATTAGGAAGGCGGTGCAAGAAGTAAGCAGTACTCAGTCCCGTCCAGCCTCCTCCAACTACAGCTACTCTCTTTTGCGCAGTAGAAAACGCACGCACAATTTGTTTCATATTAAAATAAATATTAGTATGCAATTCACCAGGTAAGAAACTGATAATCGCTTCAGATGGCTTGAATCGCTTATTTGTTTTTAAAACAGGCAATTGTTCAAGCTTTAAGGTGTAAAAAGAAATCTACAGCAACTAATTCAATCTGTCTACTTATGTAAACATAAACCCAATCAAGATCTTTAAAAGATCTTTGAATATGAGTGCACTCAAAAGCTTATCAAGTATATAGTAAGTCGAGGCTTCAGTTCTTCAGAAAGTGGTGATTTACGTTATTATATCCCGGGTAATTTTATTGAAACTTGAATCGCTGAGAAATTACAAAGTAAACGGAATACAAAAGCATAACGGTTCTCACTGCTCCATAGTACATACATTCTAGTTTGTGTTGTGTAAATTCTAGTCATGCTTAACACCACCAGTGTGTTGATGAAAATATAAAGTGTGTATAGCATGCATTGCATGCATAGACAATCAACGAGACAACATGACACACATTCTAATTTCTATTTAATTCTTATATCAACAAAATTATAATATACACAGGCTCTTGTTAGATACTAAACTTGGGCAAAGGACCACCTATCCATTCCCATACATTCATGATTTCACCATGATGTTCTATCTGCCGTACCTCGACATTGGTATTTGCTTCAACCTTTCGTTGTACGGAAGTCCACAATTTTCTTCTAAAGGTCTTATTGATCTCACTTGCAAGTGTAAGATCTCTTAATTGAACAGATGCAATGAACCTTTGGGTTCGACCAGTAGAATCATTGTCAGCTTTCTCTACTTGATCAGCCAATCGTTCAATAACAAATTGTACCAACTTTCTCACTTTCGCACTAAACTTTCTGCGCTGTTTCAATCTAGTTTCTAAGTATTTACCACCAGCAATACTTAAGAAAACTCCGATAATCGCGAATCTATATCTGACCAACCAAGATCTAATTGAGAGTCTGATGGTGCAGATGATTCCGACACTTGCGAGAGATGTGGATTGGAACTTTCTTCCTCTGTCTCCGTTTTCATATATCTATATAATGTGTTAGTAAATCATGAACATGATGTAAAAATATAACAAAAATAAAAATGTGTTTGTCGTCAGTTCTTTCTAAAGAAATCCCATTCCGATAAACTGACTAAATAGCCAAAAAATGTGTTTATGCTTGCCTTACAATAATCTCTTCTTCTTTTTCAATTTCTGAAACTACGTCACTCCATAGGACATCAAAGTCGGATTGTGGTATGCCGAGCTACAAAATAATATGTGTTAGTACCTAAGATGTTTTCAACAAAAAAAATCAAAATAAACAATAACTTTCTCAACAAAATTTTAACTTACATTCTTGCGAGATTGTACTCGCTGTTTTAATGAAGGTTCAGTCATCTTAGGGTCTATGTCTTTCCCACACAAAGTGTCCGCATTCTTTTTTCTTAATACGCGCAGCGTCTCTTGCTTCATTTTCTGAATTCTTTGAGCGCGGCCAGTATCAGGAACACACATAGGAGGTATAGGTAATAGCCCAGATAGAGAGTACCATGGATATTTTGTTAAATAATCTACATCGCATTCAGCAACAAATCCAGGGTGACATTGTGCATGCTCTGGACATATAACACATGATGGAGCAATGTAATCAAGTACAGGATGACCATACCTTCTGAAAACTAAGGATTCATTACAATATCCAATTGCAAAACGCTCTTTACACCACCAAGTTCCTCCCGCAATAAATAATGTCATAATAAAAGACAAAACTAAAGAAATAAATACCCATACAGATACAGAGGAGGCAGAAGAGATAGAAGTGTCAGCTTCAACATCTTTGCAAATTATTGTTTCAGCAGATGAATCTGATTGATATGTAATATCATTGTTGTCTTCAGTTTCTGTGTCCAATTGCTTACCTAAAGCAGATAAGCTAGCAGCACCCGGCTTTCCAGGTGAAAAAATGTCATCCTGATCCCGACTTGGATCATTTCTTTGCAATACCTGACTTAAAACAGACTTTCTTGATTTAGCTAATTTAAAGCTCGGAGGCTCGGATTCAAGTTTAGGAGATGTACTTCCTGCAGGAGATTGAAAAAAATTATGCGATGAAAAAGAAGTATCGCGACTAGGAGAATTTGATATAGAAACTTGTAGCTTAGAAGGAGGCAATGCAGGAGTTGATGCTTCATCGAAAGCGTCTAGAGGAGAAACGCCAGCCTTCTTTAATATTCTACCTACTCGTCGAGGAGATGGAGTAGCCGATTCCGCAGATTCTAAATAAACAGAATTGTTTTGTCCAGAATGATGTGAATGGTGTTCGGGAGAGTGTGGTGTTTCAGGCACCGAAGTTACTGGAGGTGTCTTAACTCGGGGAATAGATTCTTTCTTTTTCTTCTTAGGCTTAGGTTCAGTCTCTGCATCCGGCGTAGCAGCTGCAACAGGATCGTCTGAAGATTTACGTTTAGCTCGAGATTTTGTTGAAGCTTCTGATTTTCTCTTGCGCTTTGGCTTCTCTTCTTTGACTTCAGATTCGGCTGTAGAGGCTTCTATGACCTCTTCTTTGGCTTTCTTAGTCTTTTTCGTCGGAGACTCTGAACGCTTTCTAGTCTTCTTAGGAGAAGTAGATGGTGGTGTTAAAGAAGCATCCATATCAGCGGCATTAACTATACCTAAAGCTGATCTCTCGATAGCTGCGTCTCTTGCCTTAATCTCTGAAGCGCGAGAACCAATGTGTTCTTGAAATAAGTCAACAAGGTCCTTCTTTTTTGCTGATGATAAATAATCTACATCATATTCTAGTAGAATTCTACGAAGATCAGCAACTCTGAGGGACGTGGGGTCGAAACCTTTATTATCAGGGTAAAAGCAATTTTCTATGGTTAGAGAATAGAACGATAAAAATTGAGGAAAACAAGCAATAAAAGATAGTACTTACCAGGCTCTAAATATGGTTTAGGATCCATTGTCAATTATATTGAATTAATACAGTATAAATCACGAAGATTTTGATAACAATTAGATATTACTGGGAAAATAAAGTGTATGTATGAGGTAATGTTTACTTTCTTGCTGGATATCAACAAACTGGTTGTTTATGAGGTATAAAACGTCAACCTAATTAGTTGCCTTGACAACTTGAAATAAAAATAATCTTATTACCTATCGATTGTATACGACAAAACAATTCTCATAATATTTTTGTGATTCTCTCTGTATCATGCCCGAGCGTTGTGCAATTGCTTCAGAGCTACATTTGTCTTTAATATATATATTCGGCTGATCTGGTTATGCAGAAGAGCGGGACTTCAAGAGATCAAACTTGAAGACAATAGAAACCAAGTAAATAGAAAAGACAGCAGCAAAGACAGCCAATGGTTTTTGCATTAAAGCTGCAGAAGTGTACTCGTAGTTAACAAATACTAAGCTAGTAGAGTAAGAGTCAGTAAGATTAGAAAAGCTAAGTTTAAGACTTGGTCTGCCAGAAGTGTCAAGGAACCAATGTGTCAAGAAGGTCTCTTCAGAATCAGCCATTACGACAGAAGAAATCTTGTAGTCAGTTGCACCTTCAGGAAGAAATACAGTAAGATCCATACTGTCGTAAGCCAAATGTTTAGGTCCTTCAAGTAAAGGAATTCCTAACACAAAGCTTGATCTAGTTCCTCCTACTACTCTTAGATATTTAGATAAATCAACATCCCAACCAAGAGTAAACGAGTAGTTCCAACCACCAAATAAGGGGTACCTTGGTTGAAGAATAACGTCAGTAGATTTAACCTGAGAAAGAATAGTTGACGTAGAAACATTGCCAATCTCGTCGACAAAGTAGATTCCTCGAGCACCCTTTGGAAGTGTGCATACGAGACCATTGATAGCAGTCAATGGAGTATTCTTAAGATCATAAGTAGAAAGTGCATAGTCAAGCCTTGAAAATGGCTTTTCAAGTTCTGCGCCGTTGTTATAGAGATCGTATCGTTCCTGGAATGATAACGAGTTACCAAAATGAGAAATCCAAACTTCACGCTCTAATTTTCTGACAACTGGAATAGGTGTGGTACTCAAAAATCTAATAAAAACTGGTTCCTCGGTAAACTTCGCATCATCGTCTTGAAAGCTGACTTCATTATTTCTAATTGTAGCTTCAGTTGCATTGCAGTCATAAACTCGACCAGGAGCAAAAAACGTAAATTTACGGCTCTCTACTTTATAAGGTTGTTCACTAATCAATTTTCCTGTCCAAGTCAAATATTGCTCTTCTCCAATATTGATTTTCGATGGCATTGGCTTCAGTTCATGAAGTATACTACGTTGTGCGCCGACTGAAATAGTCATACCAGGTTCTATCTCTTTTGGAAGCTCAATTTCCTGATAACCAGATTCTTCATCATAGGCATCTAACATAGGAATTTCGCCATCAAACAAGTATCTATCTGCCTTAGGAAAATACAAATACCTTTGAGGATCTGGAGATACATTCTTCAATTTGTATGAACGTGTCTCCATCAAATACCCCAATGTAGGTTTAAGAGCCCTCTCTATTTCTTCAATCACAAATGCATCAGCATCGTATCCATATACTGTGCTTGCAAGAATAAAAAGTGCACTTGCAATTGACGGCAGCATTGTTTTATGTATTTCTTTCGAGGGATTGCTTAACAGATTTCGAAAGTGCTGTCGTTTACTTTATAGGTGAAAAGAAGTCTTTAATAAGGCAGGGTAATTTTTGTGACTTATTTGTACGCTGAATCTATATCACTTACGCCTGAAAATCACTTTTTTGCACCTGATAATGGATTTCCTTGAACATATTAATATTTCATATACTATTTATTAAAACATAACCCATCTTCTAATCTTGAATGGAGGTAAGTCGTAAATACCCTACCTCTCTTGGATTTAAAACATGATCAACCAAGCGATTGTAGTCAGTAACTGCTCGTATTAGGCTCTCTCTGCTAATAAATTCATCTTCAGTGTTAATAAGATTCATAGTACCAGGTCCATATCCGTAAATAAATGGTTCCCTTACTTTATTATCCATAAACAATAAAGGTGTGTAATCGACATTAGATGACGAGATATCTCGTCTCATCATAGGAACATCTGTAGCAAAAATTATAGGAGAGTGCGCAGATATAATCTTAAGATCAACAGGATCTTCTGGTTTGAACATATTCTTCAATTTTTTCAAATATATATTATAAGTTGCAGGAACTCTCAATGTAAAAGAAGCTTGTGCAAACTCTTTGTTTTCTTCTGATTCTCCAACTGTAATTAAGTCGTCAACACTTACACTTGGATTTCCAAGTAAAGTCGATGCTCTGTATTTCTTTCCTTCTAATTTTCTAATAAAATTTATGACGTGTTCAACTGCACTAGCAGGCCCGCCAAAGGAATTAAAAAATCCAGTCAATTTACCAGGTACACTTCTAACGTATCCTGAAATGTATCCTTTCTGTCCTATAAGTAGCCTATTTCCAGATGATTCCCCAATGATAACAATCTCAGGTGGATTATCTTCAAATCTTTTAGCTGCCCAAGCTAATGGACGTGGATCTGACCCATCACCTCCAACAATAAGCATACCTAGATTTTCTGCTGTAGTTTTATTAGCTTGAACAAGATTTTCGTATACATGAAGCATGGTAGAAAGGCATGCTTTAAATCCCGAAGTTCCTGTGCCATATATACGATCAACATCGGCTAAATATGGAATCTTGGGATGTTCTTCAGGTTTTGGCATCTGATCATTTCGTTCTACTGGGATCTGCTCTCCCATAAATGTAACAAGAAGAACTCTGGGCATAACCTTACGATCTCGGGAGTAAACAAATGCACTTGCACCAGCATAAGATCCGTTAGCAATTTTCTTATAAAATAACGAACTAGGATCTGGGTTTAAAATAGACAACTCTGCAGGTCCAGTCTCCTCATCTGGTGAGCCTTGAAGAGGTCCAAATGGCATGAATTCTACATTCAACCCACGTTTAGGTAAATAGCCACCAAGAAGACTAATAGTAGCAGCATTCGAGTCACCAGGACGCTGGCCAATGTTTACTAAGACCTGATGTAAAGTTGCAAGTGATGGGTTCAAACCTGTCTGAATCCATTCTGATTCTGGTTTACCAGGTGGTGCTTGTCGCGCCATGGTTATAGTGTCAGTTCCAAAATCTGATGTAAACCCCATCAAGTATTCGGAAATGTCACCTGCAAATGCTTTGCTAATTAAAAGTTGAAATATTACTGTAGATGACCTCATTGTATACTTTTTCTTTATAGATATAGTCAGAAAACAATAAATCGAAGAAATGGCCCATTCCTTATAAACGAAAAAATTTCATCTCTTAGAGGCCCTGAAGTTCAACATCAATAAATGCTGTCTCTTTCATCTATTCACCCTTAGTCGCATAGACATTGCTTAAAGCTGGTCCCTTTGGGTTTAATTTTCAAGTGTCTAGACGTTACTACATTTCGTGTAACTTTACGCGTATATCTAATATTCATAATTACTTCTGGTTCAAATTAAGATGCTTTCATGACTTCTTTGATAAAAATCAAGTACTTTAACCACATAAATAATGTATAATTTTACATGCATCAAAGCCTTTTTAAGGGTACTAAGGAGAAATCTAAAAGGAATCTTTAATTATTCTAGCCTGTATAAATTTGGTGAACCCTAAAATTTCCTAATCGGTATGCATCACCTATCCCATAATTATCAAAACCACTTTTTGCTAAGTGATAGGCAGCAATAACACAGCCGCAGTTGCTACTTTTACTCAGACCTTGATTGTATGAATTTTCACTGCAAATATGAGAGAGGAAATATCACTACTTAAACCCTTAATTTAAAGCTTATGTGTGCTTTACCAGTGTGTTGAGTACTGGTTGCTCATTGAAGCATGATTGGCACATCTAAAGGTTGAATGAGATCTATGTAAACTATTTAGATTATTAAATGTTTTATGCTCACGTAATGGCAGCTTAAAATAGCATGTCAATCCAGGCCCACGATATTCATAGTCTTATGTAGATGTATATGTAAAGACAAGTGACCACTGTGATTTGGTTGGTCATGCTTCTAGTTTATGTATAAATGACTCTGGGTGAGTTTTTAAGCATACATTCACTGCAACAAAGTCTGCTCTAGTATTCATTCTTCTACTCTCTTTCGCTGCATACTTTGCATGCTTACATTGGTGTACTCTACAGCGCAGATTAAACCTGCCATCTGCTTTATTGTGCTGTACATCCCCATCTCAACTTTTATCCGCTATATTGCAATCTCTCTATTGTGGATCAATATCACTTATAAATCTCTCATATGCTCGCATCTTAAAGGTATCTAATTAGAGTGCGTGAATTAAAGTCACATGACCTTTTCTAAACAATCACCTTACATCCTCGGTGCAGCTACATTCTCTTTTATAATTCCCTTAATTAATCAAACCCTTTAAAAATATGTTGAAAAATGTATTCACTAAATGGCGCTCAAATATGAGTCCTGTAGTAAACTCATACGTACGCAGTAACAGTACTTCTAGCCTATTGAAGAGATTTGATCCAGTATTCCTCCGAGACGCCTGTAATTGTAACGAATGTGTTATGCCTGATTCTAAACAGAAGACTTTTTCTACTGGTGAAATTCCTTTAGATATAAATTTTCGCATAGTAGATTCTGTTGAACCGAATTATAAAGTTCAATGGAGTGACGGTCACTCTAGCACGTATACTAAAGATTTCATTGATCGATACTCTTCTTTGAAGAATATTAGGGATGCTAGACTTTTAGACACTCCAGAAAAGAAATGGTCATCTATTAAACAATCTGATTTAATAATTGATTATAATGATTACATGAAAACAGAAAAAGGACTTCATGCAGCCTTGAGACTACTGAATGATTATGGTCTTGCTTTCATTGTGAATGGTCCTAAAATGGAAACTGATATGAACAAAATCGTAGTGGAGTCTATTGCTCGTAGAGTAGGGTATATTAAGGAAACCTTTTATGGAACTTCATGGGATGTAAGATCTGTTCCTAATGCCAAAAATATTGCATATACTAACGTCTACTTGCCTTTACATATGGATCTACTCTATTATGAATCACCTCCTGGTTTGCAATATCTTCATTGTATTTCTAATGATGCTACAGGTGGAGAGTCTGTATTTGTCGATTCATTTGCCGCTGCAAGGTATGTTCAAGACACTGATCCAGAGGGCTATAAAGCTTTATGTTCATACCCTATTACTTTCCACTACGTTAATGACGGTGAAAGCTACCATTGCACTCGTCCATTAGTTGTAGAAGATCCTTATGGATATGCAACTGATGGTCGAAAACCTATCAAGCATCTAAATTATTCTCCTCCATTCCAAGGTCCCTTTGAATATATGAATTCTGACTTTAAAACATTTTTAAGAGCATACAAGACCTTTGAAGCCTATTTAAATGATCCTAATAATCAAGTCGAGCGTAAAATGGTTCCTGGTGAAACTGTCATATTTATGAATCGACGTGCTTTGCATGCCCGTCGTCACTTCGATCTTCAATCTGGTTCAAGATGGCTTAAAGGAACTTACTCTGATATAGATACGTTTTATTCTAGATACAGAGTACTCACTGATAAGGTATGATAAATAATTTCTTTTTGCATGTAATATAAATAGATAAATAAAGCTATCTTTCCTTTTATTTGCCTCAGAGAATATTAAATGCTATCTCTATACCCAAAAGGAGAAGTTAATATGTACAGTTCTAGATAACCTCTGAAACAATCTTTGCTGCTGTGCGGTATGTTTCTAACAGCTGAGCACATTTAAGTCTTTCTTCTGCAAGATTGTCATCTTCATGAAGTAATTCGTCAAAAAGATTCTCTTTATATAATTCCGAGACAAGCCTGTTTTGAATAGTTTCTTTGCAGTAGTTGACTAATAAATGCATAACAGCCTTGGGAACTTGATCTTGAATTGATTCACGTACGATGTTAAAGTAAGATGTAATAAGTCTGCGAATCAATTCAGTTTCTAACTGTTCTCTGTCAGAAAGTTCCTCTTCTTCAGAATTTTCAGATATTCCATTTGTAGACTCTCCAATATCCAATCCTGATCCATTCCTAAACCCATTACTGAACTGAAGTGATCCTGGTCTTAATTTACTATTCGCTAACCCAATAGGCTCTTTGCCATTCTTTAGGATTTGATCTTTTCCAAAAAAGTAATTAAGAAATGAATCCTTAGCTGCATCACCTACAATAGATGAATTTACTGTACCGTTCTGTGTTGAGCCTGTAGGAATTTCACTGACAACTGAATCTAATGAAGATCTAGATCTAGAATGATTGTACTCTCCATTAGTTGTAGCTTTCTCTATATCACCAGGAACAGATGACTCCTCGGAAACAGATTCGTCAATTCTCAAATCGCCAATTTGTTGATCTAGCTTTAAATGATTTTGTTTGGCTTGACGTTCTTGTAAAACTCCTGACATAGCAGCAGCAGCACCCAAAAAATTTGGATGATTTGTGTTAATATAGGCTCTTTGAATGGCAATCAAACTCTCAACATATGAAGATGTGGGTCCTAATCTTTCACGTAGTAAATCAGAAACAACTTCTATTAACTTAGCCTGTAAGCGAGGAAACCTGGAAATCTCTTGGGAACCGCAAGTATGACAGACTTTCATAAGTTCTTCATAAACCATTTCAACGCATCTTTGACTTGGTAAAGCAAGTAGTTTAATTTGAGGTCGTACAAGAAGGTCAAAAGCAAGTTCAGGAACAAATAAAGAAGCACGAGGTCCAGTAGAGTTTCTAATTGCAGTTCTGATATCCTTTGTAGATAGATTAGCAGTAGGATCTATTTGAGCAAGTGAAGAGCCAAAAACATCATTGTATATGTAGTAAATTCTTGCACCGCCGCATAATTCCTTTATGGATATGTCTGAAGAAGTACCATCAATTGAAGAAACAAAATTAGTAGCAAACTTAGTCATAAATTGTAGAATAAGTGTACCTCTATGTTCTTTACCAATAAAAGTAGCATCGCCATATGAAGCAAGTTCCTGCTCGGTTTGTCCCATTAAAGTATTAAGTCTAGCTTTAATGTCAGGCAATTTTTCTCTTATATGGCCCATTAAAGTACTGTTAAGAGTTTTTGCTAAATACTGAGTTCCACATCTATGAGATATATTTCTATAAGCAGGATGAGCTTGGAAAAACTCTTGCTCTTTCTGCAAGGAATCGGTAAGAGACAAGTTAGTTGTGATGTCTTGCTGTGATCTGTTTACAACGGCAATAAATCCAAGTTTCAAGGGATAAACGCGACCACTTAAAATATCAAGAGCATTTGTTCCATGATCCATAAGATCCAATTTAGTAAGTACGCCAATAGTACGTTTTCCATCAGGATCAACCTGACGAGCAAGTTTCAGAGACTCTGAGTTAACAAGGTCTACATTAGCAGGAGATACTGCAAGTATAATACTATTAGGCTTTGCAATATATTCTAAAATCAAAGATCTCGTTTGACGTTCAATATCGGTAGGTTGATCGCCAATAGGTATCTTAGTAAGACCAGGCAGATCTATTAAAGTAAGTGAAACAACATGAGGCGAGTATATTTTCAAATTTATAGGTTGTCTAGAAATTCCTTTGTTATTTCCTGCTAGGCGAACAGTTTCAGACTCAACTTCACGTCTAATATCATTGAAATCATAGAATTTCTGAGCAGGAAGATGTAAGAATTCACCCCATTCGTTACCTTTTTGTGAATACCTAGAATCTGTAGACCCATCAGTTCCTGAACTACTTGGTGGTTCAGCAGGTACATTAACAAGTTGTAAAATAAGAGGTCTACGTGTTACAATCCCACTTCCTCGAGGCAGAAAGTCTCTGCCTACAATATTCTCAAGCACGGATGTTTTACCACTAGATTGAGAGCCGACAACTACTACCTGAGGTAGGTCGATAGTATCAGAGCCAATAGTGTTAAATACAAGGTCCTGGAGTCTATTTACTAGAGGAATAAGATCTTCAAGCGTAGAAGACATGATTGAAAGATATAAATAAAGGTATATGTACGTGAGCAATATTTACAGAGATTGTTAATCGAAGAAAAAAACAGTGTAAGAGAAGTAGGGTAACCCTAATCTATGTGAAGTTCGCGCCGGAAAAAAAAATACAAGACCTCCAATTAGGCGATTCACGATTCCTGCAAGTTAAGAAATAAATAAGTAGACATGAGGATATTTGTACGTAATGCATCTTTCAAAGCGGTCCCGGACCGTGTAAATGTCATGCCTCCGATACCGCTGTACAGACGAGTGTTAAGAGCGAATAGAAAGCTTCCAACAGGCAGAAGAGTGCTTGGAGATGAATTCATAAAGAATGAGTTCCGCTTACACAGATCAATGGATAATCCTGTACAGATAGTTGGCTTTTTAGCTGCATGGCAGAACTATGCTGCTTCTGTTGAAGGAGATACGTGGAAAGATGAGACTATAGATATGGAGAAACTTTCAAAGATGAGTGATGATCAACTTGTACAATTATATGAGTTGATGCAGTCTGCGAAAGGTGAAAAGAGTGAATATAGTTTGTATGCGGATTTGAAGATTGAGAAAGAATAAAAAAGTAAGTAAGATTTATCTTCTTCCGCGCTTATTTTGTGAATCAAGTTGGATCACATCACCAACTCCACCTGCGTCTTCTAATCTATCTTCTGCAATTCTTAATTCTTCACGTCGTTCCCACCATCTATCTTCGGCTAATTCAAATGCTGTTCTCTTTAAGTCCTTACCACGTAATCCTTCTTTGTCGTTTGAAATCGCCCATTCAAGGAACGCCTCTGCTGTTCTAACATAGAATTCTCTTAATGCTTCAAATGGTCTTGGATGAGGTAACCATGGTCGTGGATCTGGATTTTCTTCTGACAGGTTAAGATCTTCTGTCTCACTAATAAGTTCATCTGCTTCCTGTGGGGCATCTGGTATATTTGTATCGGTATCTGTTTCTTCTTCTGGTTCCTCGTCGTCATCTTCTTCGTCATCTTCTTCATCATCGTCAGAGTTTTCATAAACGTCGTCAAGGTTCATTAAGTCTTCCCAAATAACTTTAACTCCTCCTGCTTTTGCTAAATCTATAGCATACATACTATCTAAAATGACATCTGAATCTTTCTTTTCAAATACTCCTCCGTATATATAGAGAATATCACCTAGAACTGTTGTAGCTGCATTAAAACGTTCATGCGGTAAAGTATATACAATAGGTAATTCTTGTTCCTTTTCAGAGGATTCTTCCTCTTCTTTAACTGGTTCAATATCAACGTCTTCGTCTTCTAAACCTTTGCCTTGCAAAATAGCAGACAAATTCCTTTGTAATTCTTCTTCGTTGGAAACCTTAGAAGGTCTAGCAATTGGAGTCTTCCTCTTTTTAGGGGATTTAAGTACTAAAGGAAACCACTTGTTAGATTCAATCATGTAGATATGTATATCGTTAAAAAATATACTTTCAATAGATTCATCTGTCTCTTCAGTGTCATAAACACCTCCAAACAAAATACCACGTCCTTTGTGATACGACATAGAACAACCTACACGAGGACTGCAACGAACAGTGCGCTTTCTACGCTCCCATTTAGCCTTTAAATCATTTTCAAGTTTTAAAAGCCAAGCATCAGTATGTACTTTACCGACAATCCCCTTTGAAGACTTAACCTTCGAGTAACCTCCCCAGATTACACCACCTTCAGTGGCAGGTACAAATGAATGCCCAGATCTAGCTTCTGGTGAGAATTGAGGTTGTTCTATTTGAGTCCATTTATAAGTAGTAACGTCGAATGCCCAGATATCTGATAAATAAGCAGTCGAATTAGAAAGATCTCTGAAACCACCGTGCAACAGTATATAATGTTTCCAAGGAGTCATTCTGTGACCAGATCTTGGACTAGGACTCTTCCCTTCTATTTTAGTCCATTCTTTAGATTCAGCATCAAGTACCCAAGTATCCCCATAATGATAAAACGTGTTCTGCTTTGGTGAAGAGAACTCACCTCCAAATAAAAGAATAATTCCTGTAGGATGAACACACATACTGTGGCCACTTCTAGGTAGAGGAGAATTGGGAGATGTTACTAGCTTCCATTGACAAGAAGCCGGTGAAAATACATAGAGTTCATTATGAAATATGGCAAGACCGTTTCTTTGCGATTCACCACCAAACAAGAACAACTCATTCTTTCCATATATAGGTGATCCTACAATTGCTGTATTCATTCTAGGAGTAGGACGTGAACATGGTTCAATTTTAACAGCATGATACTCTGCTTGTTTCTTATTAAACTCTTCGAGAATAGTATCAATATCTACATCTTCTTCTTCCTCTTTGGCAGCTGCTTTCTTTTCTTTGGCAGATGCCTTGGCTTGTGCTTTCCTTGCTTTTTGTACGGCAAGCTGTTTTTTAGCTGCTGAATTCTTTTTCTTAGCCATATCGCTAAAAAGATCTGGAAATACAAGAAAAAAATTGTAAAAAAAAAAAATTCATGTATATTTAATGTGAATTAAGTGTATATAAAATGTAATTTATGAACTTTAATTAGAATAAACTTCAGATGAGGATCTCTTTCAATTCTTTAAATACTTGCATTTTTGTATAATAAATGTGTTTAAATGGTACAAAATGTGTACGTTTAAAAGATTTGTATTGTAAAATGTATTGCTTTAATAAGAGGTTGTTGAGCTTTGTGGAGAATAGTGATAAGGATAGGAACCTTAATTTGGCATTATAAAACTTTAATTTGCTGCAATATGTCGAAAAGTTGTTTCGAGAAGCATATACTCTTTCAGATGTAGATTAGACTATAAACAGCAAGTGATATGTTGCTAGAAACTGTCTAGACTTGTTATGTTAGAAAACATGTACTGGATCAAACGAGAGTTGAGGTTTGACGTCTCTCGGACTGCATCTCAATTGTCTATAAGAACAAGAAATGTATACCACATTATTTATTAAACGACATCTTCTAAATTCTTCTAATTATGTCTAATATTTAGTGTCAAACGCGTCCTTTTTTATGTACGCTCAGGACTAGCCTGTATGAAGAAGCTTACCAGTTTTACCTCTATACACTGTTCCAGCATCTGAGCTGGTTATTGCACAAAAATAAGCTTTATCTAAGATTTTTTTTCTTAATGCCACGATAGTAAAATCATCTGATAGTGTACTGCTGCAAGAATAAAGCAATAGATGTTCACTCATTTGATTTCACCTACTTTATTGTCCTAAAATATCAATATACTTTATATTTATACTTTTACAATTTTACTTACTTTATATTAAAGTTTGTTGAGCTTTGGGAATAATTTAATTGAACACTTTTGTCGAAAATTATCTTCATGACTTTCCTAATTCGTATGGTTCATGGTGTTTTCCAAGAGGCGTAAAGTGTAAGTAAACCAATTACCCTCCCTTTTTTATTACTATAAATTCGCTCGAGCATACGTAAGCTTGTCACAGATCATTATAATTATGTACGCATCATTTCGCTCAAATGAATCATCTAACGCTTCAACTAATGTTGTTTCAGTTAATCATAGAGCACTTATAACTAGGACTTTAACTAAATACCCTGTAGACTATGCATTGTTCAGAGAACTGATTCAGAATGGAGCTGATGCTGGTGCTTCGACTGTTCGAATCAAGTTTCATACAAATGAAGGTGTAGATCTTAATAATATGAAATATCTTACTGTTAAATCATTAGAAGTATCTAATAACGGTTTATTATTTAAAGATTCAGATTGGAAAAGGTTAAGAGAAATTGCTAGTGGAAATCCTGACGAGGCCAAAATTGGTGCTTTTGGTGTTGGGTTTTATTCCGTATTCTCTGTAACTGAAACTCCTTTAGTTCATTCAGGTAAATCTATCATGTGCTTCTTTTATAAGAAAGACCAGCTCAACTATAAATTTACTGATAGTGCTGAAACTCATTCTGAATGGACTGTTATAGATCTACCTTATTTCAAATCTGATCAGTACTTACCTGATCTTTCAGGTCTTACTCAATTTCTTACACAATCTTTAACATTTATTAAGATATCTTCTTTAGAGCTATATGTTGATGATCTGTTGATATATAACTATAAGAAGACTGTTGTTGATCCTCAACCTAGTTCTATCAATGTTATTCCTTATATTCCTCCAAAGACCTTCAAACTCACTTCATTTATGGTTCAACAGTTATCTATAAATATTTCATATTTTAGATTTTTAGAATCTAAAGACTTTTTTGCACGTGATGAAAGTTATCTCTTTAAAGGTCTTAAATTGTTATCGAAATTGGCATCTACAAAGAATGACCCTCTTCAATGGTGTTCAGTTAGTACAAATGCTACTATATATTTAGGAAATATATCTATTAGTATATCTTCTAGGTTTTCTAATCAGATTAAAGAAACTATATTAAAACCTCCTCCTCAGTCAACTGTTATATCTGTTCTTGTTAAACCTCAAGCTACTCCTTTGTTAGCTGATTATCCTATGATGACAAACGTCTTTCCTAAATCTGCTTCAGACTCTAGAATTTTTATAGGATTTCCTACTAAACAATCTGTTGGTTCTGCTGTACATATTCATAATTCACATTTTATTCCTACTATGGAAAGAACTGCTTTAGATCTTTCTAATTCTTATGTTTCTGATTGGAATAGAGATATGCTTGCTATGTCTGGAATAGTTTTAGCTAATTGTTATATATCTGAAACTAAATCTTTTAAAGATAATAATTTTACTTCTATATTTGATCAGTTCTCTTGCGAATCTTCTGCTCCTGATAAATCAGTTGGATATTCTCTTGCTGTAGGATTTTGGCAAGCTTGTAAAGATTTTCCAATGCCATCAGATAATGAGTTTGTACCTGCTTCTAAATTGAGACTTTCTGATAATTCTGCATTGTTTATTAAAGATTTGAAATTTTTGAATATGAAATTGTACAATAAGTACAATTTGTTTTTCGCTCAAGCGCTTGATTTTGGTGCTTTAAAGAGATTATCTTTTACTGATGTTAAGCATTCACTTAATAAGAACCCTCTTTCTATATCTGATTCTGTTTTGTTTCTTAAATGGCTTATTCATGTTGCAACTTCTCAAGAACTTAATAAACCAGAAGTCAAAAGTCTTCTTGATTATGCCTATATTGCAGATACTAATTATGTATCATCTTTTGCTTCTCTTCAATATTACAAGGACAACACAGGCCTTCCAGAGAAGTATCCGATTCCGAAATCTACGCTTCCCTTTAGCATTGCAAAGAATTTCAATAAATCTGAAATGATGTCAGTCCTACAAGTTTCTCGTCTGCCTACTATTGATCATATAATGTACGTTTTACGGTTTTCGAATTTACCAGAGGACTGTAACCCTGTTTTGAATATTGAAGCTTCAAAGACTATACTTCAAGCTTTGCATTCTGTATGGAGAGAAATTGTTGATCATTCAATTATCAAGAATGAAATCTCTAATATGCCTATTGTAGCTACTCAAAAGGGTATGTTAGAATTTGGTAAATGTTATATTTCAGAGATTTCTGCTTTTCCTGATCTACCTGTTGTTATTTCAGAAATAGCTTTGATTGACAAACAAATGCTTATTTATCTTGGTGTTAGAGAAGCAGTAGAACTGAAATATGCATTGAAAATGGTTGATACTTCTTCTAAGATTTCTTTGCCTGATTTAATTCAATATTTTGTTGATCATAGAAAATTGCTTAAAAATGATGACATTCAGTTATTAAAAACTACTGAAATGTTTCCTAAATCAGGATCAACAGAACGATGCTTGATTTCTCAATTATATGCTCCTATTCCTGAACATATAGACCTTGATCTTCCTTTACTTGAATGGAAAGGGTACAGTCCAAGATCTGGTAGTTCAGAATTCCTTATTTACTTGGGGTTGAAAGAGCATCTCCCTATAAAGGATTGGATTAGACTTATTAAGAACGCAGAAGATAAGACGAAACTTTTTATGTACTATTTCAAGAATTATGATCCTAAAAGCTACTTTCTATCGAATACAGAAATTAAGATTGTCCCTGACAAAGAAGGTGAATTAAGATACATTCACGACTGTTATTTAGATGAAGAATTGTCTTGCTTTGGTCTTCCAATTGTACATGATACATTAAGAAAAGAAGCATGGAAACTTGGAGTAAAGAATAGACCAGATGCATCATTAATTTGTGATATTCTTATTAAGAATCCTCCAAGTATTGATATATCAAACAAGCAATTTTCATATATGGGAACTATTCTTAAAACTATTAATAAGCAAGATATTCGACGTCTTTCTTGGGCTAAGATTGTGCCTGTTCTTTCTAAAGGACATCAAGCACCAAAACAAGTTTATATTGATCATGTTGATTCTCAAGATGCAGAATATAATGATTTTAAGGATATATTTGATTTTGTTAGTTATGAGAACTCTGCTGCGATGTTTCTTATGAAATGTGGTGCAAGGGAAACACCAGATGTTTTAGAAGTCGTTGAAGCAGTTGTGGAATCACCAACTCAAGTTTATAATATGATTGGATCAATAGAAAAATACGAGAAACAATTACTAAAGTTTGCATTGGAATGGGATAAGATTAAATCTAACAAGGATCTTGTTTATAAGATGAAGAGGAGTTCCTTCTTATTGGGTGTTAGATATTACATGCAAGAAGATGATAAGAAGAAACAATTGAGTGATGCTAGTAAGAGCTTTAGAAAGAGTATTCTTTCTAATTCTTCTGAAATCTTGATTATTGATGATGTTGTTGCTTTTAACTTGTTTAGGTATGATGTTGTAACATCTCCAATGCATAGACTTTTGGACGATTTTTACTTGAAATTGGGTTCTAGAAGGATTAGTGAACTGTATATTGAAGAACCTAAATTTGGTAAGAGAATTGAACCTAATGAAGAATGTTTAAAGCTAAAGGAACATATTTTGGAGCGATGTTGGCTGTATATGGACAGTTCACCACGAGATTTGCTTATATCATATTCTAAGTTAGAGAAGAATATTCAATTTGAGTTTGTGTCTGAGATTATTGTACATAGGATGTTAGAATATCAAGGGAAACAAATGAGAAAACCTGGTACTGTTGTTGGTGCATTTTTGAAAGGATATACTTTGTATATATCTCTTCCAGTAGATTGGTTTACTCTTAGTCGTGCACTTGTTAAATTGATTCATTATAAGAGTGAACCAGAAGCTGCAACTGTTATGGAGACTGTATTACAAAAGTCATTGTATGACCTTGAACGACGTGGATATAATATTGACCGTATTGTTAAATTACAGGAGATGGCAAGTATGGAGAAGGTGGTTAATAAACAAAAAGCCATGAAAGCCAAACAATTGGAATCTAGTTCTAGTATGCCCAGTGGATCCAAAATGGAATCTAGCTCGATTACTGGAACCAAAATGGAATCCAATTCTAGTGCACCTACTAGTTCTACTTCTAAAGAGTCTACTGACGTATCTTCTTCTTTGAAAGAACCTTCCTCTGCACCATCTAAGGCTCTTACGAATCCTGATAATTCATTGATGAAGAATACTAGCAAAAAACTTGGTGAATCATTTGGAAAAGATTGGGGTTTGAACTTGTTTAAAATGAAAGATTCTATGAAGAAAGCATTGAACCCTTCAAGCACAAATTATAAAAATGCAAGTAATCTTAAACCTGATGTTTCAAGTGCAAGAAAAGTTGCAGATCAAGCAGTTCAAGAAGGTCGTAAATTTGGATCAAACAAGATTGTTTCTGCTGAAAGAACAGATGAAGTTATGAATGATGTTCAATCTCAATATTGTGATTATACAAGTTCTAAGAATTTAAAAGCATCAGGTTGTCGAGTGAATGGTATTGAAGTATTTATTCCATCTGAGATGGCGTTTTTGCCTAAAGAAATTGTTGAAAGAAGTGAACGGTTTTCTTATATTTTGTCTTCATTAAGCAAAGTATTTGAATGCGATATTGGAGTGTTTAATATCTTCTATGAGCAAAACAATAGAACGGTTGCATTTAACTATGGAGGAAGTATTTTTTACAATTTGGCATATTTTGAACTTGAGAATAAGTCAAGTTTTTTTGAAAATCAAGATAGAAGATCAGAATTGATATATTGGTTCCCTGTTGCATGTCATGAATTTGCACATAACATTGCTACATCACATGGACAGCATCATTCTTATGTTACAGAAAGTTTGGTTCAGCTTTACCTTGGAAAATTTACAGAATTGATTAAATAAGAAAGGAATTCATTAGGAGTTATAATAATATTAATGAGGGATTCCTATGACGTCATCAGGAATAAGAACCCAAATAGTACCTACTACGGAAGAAAGTATTGAAAAAGATGCAAGAGCGTAACAGAATATACGTTCATGCACAGGAATAGAAGATCCAAATATTTTCAAATAAAACATTACAGGAAGTAACAAACATACAGTAAAACATAATGCACTTCCCATAAGAGCCATAATTTTGTCAAAACTTGGGAACTTTATTGAGATTATAGCAATTAAAAGGTTCACTCCTAAAGCGATAGCAGTTCTTCCTAATTTCTTGTTTTTTGTGTCGATATCTGCAGAAGAATGACCCTTATGAACGCCCAAAAGAATTTCAAGTGTAGTTATGATAGGACGGTTATTAAGAGGGACTTTTGTAATAGGAATGACAACAATAAAGAAAACAAGAATTGCAGGTATAATTTTAGGGTATCCTTTTGTAATAAATAAATTTTTAGTGATTTCGTCATCTACAAGATCACCAAACATAAGAATGCCTGTAAGACCCATTCCAGCATCAATGATCCAAGAAGAAGTAAAGACAATCTTTGAGCAATGGTCAAATTTCTTTGGGTGACGCATGTCTCTGTAAATTTGTGGGAAAACAGAATGACCACCCCAGGGAGCCATCAACAAACCAAAAGAAAGAGGAATAGTCCACCATGATTGAGGAAATGCAAATAAAGGCATAGGTGTAATAAGAGATCCAGGGCTTGTAGTTTTGATAAAACCGCAGATAATAGTAAGTAGTAAGAGTCCAAAAGTACATATGATTCCTAGAATACTTGAAAAGCTCAATACTGAAAGAGGTAAAAAGGATAGAGGTGTAAATAATAAGTAAGCCAAAATTTCATACTGTAAGCGAGAATATTGAGGGAATAAAGTATGTAAAGAGTCAGCAAAAAGTACAAATAGAGCTACACATGCACCAATAAGTTCTAAAGAAAACGCAAATGAGATTACTAGTCTTGCAGTTGATCCAAAAGCAGCGTAACCAATATCAGCGTACGTTACAAGAGTGGGATCAGTGTCGAGGCATCTGGTTAGTAGTTTCGCAGTGTACCAGCATAGCAAAGCCATTAAAAGCAAATAAGGGAACCCAATTAACATTCCAGCATATTTCAAACCTAAAGGCATACTTAATAAGCCAATTCCTACTAAAAGGTTAATAGAATTAAAGATAGTTTGAGGTGCAGTTGATTGTCCTACAACGTATTCAATCTTTGTACCTTCAGCAGTTTCAATATGTTTAACAATTACAGGTTCAGCTTCATTATTACCTATAGGATGTGCAAAACTAATTGATCTTCTAGCTGTCATTGTTGAAGCCATTGTATGTGCACCAAGAGAACCATAAGAAAAATATTCTTGATCATTTTCCTGTATTGAAGGTTCATCATCGAAAACATCTTCATATGCTGTAGATTCAGGGTTGAGAGGCTGAGATTCACCATCATCAAATAAGTAAGATCTACGAAAAGATGAAGATGGGTCGATTGAAAAGAAAGATTGTGCACGAGTATAAGAGCTTGCAAATCTATCAACAGAGTTCACACCACCAAGTTGACGAAGGCCACCTAGTGTGAGAGAAGATCGTCTGATTCTAAGTCCTGATTCATTGTGTGAAGGGCTAGTTATAGGAACGCCTTCATCATAATTATTTTCTGGCATTTTTTAGCTGTAATTAAAGATCAATTTTATAGTAAAATATTGTCTCTATTGGGGTGAAAGTGGAAAAAAATGAAGAAAAGATAAGGGAAAATTGGATAGGAGAGGAGTAGAGCATGGCGGGAAATGGGATCCCGTCGGGGTCGTGAAAAAAACGTCCATTTTGGGACTCAACTGTTTTTGAGAAGGGTTAGGGATATAGTTTCACGCTTTTTCATTTG
>JAKUBJ010000104.1:0-33254 GCA_030566855.1 Tortispora sangerardonensis | reverse complement strand
TAAATACGTACCAGTTTTGTCCAGAAGCATTACATTAAACCTTAACGCATTTAGAGTTTAGATATAGCACGGCTGAATGCACGGCTACTAAGGTTTAAAATTTTACTGGCCGCCAGTAGCTTTACTGGGCAATGCCTTGGGCTGGAGCAATATGAAATACGATCTACGTATAGCAGAATACGCAATTTGCTATTCCAAGAGCAAAGAAACAGCAATGTTTGAGGTTCATGTTATAGTATGAGTACATACTTGTTTAACATATTCATTTTCAAACTGCTTCATGAAACAGCGCCAATATTTTCAAAAGATGCAACTATTGAAACTGACAAACCTAGAGACACCTGGAACAGCATAGTAGCTAAAAGTTTCTGCTAAGTCAAGCACTGCCAAGACGCACTTATTCGTACAACATAGCAAAAACTTAACAAGCTGTAAGTTGCAGATCATTGAATTGTTAATGAACTTACAAATTAGGTGCCGAAGTGCTACAAGTCGCAAAAAACACGATATATGAATGATTAAGCTTTCCGTAGAAATTAAACAAGGTTTAACATATTTATAAGCGTAGCTGTGCTTTGAAGAAAGGCAAGGATGTGCGCTCAACTTAAACGCTGCGGAGTAGCATATCTCAAATACATACATTATGAGCTTTGGATAAAAGAGTGATTTTCTTTTTCATATTCTATTAACATTTCTCTAAGTTTGTACGATAACTATTCTACTTTTATAAAATTTAAGAATTCAACTCATCTCATAAAATGTGCAACAAAACCGTAGTAACTTAAAAGTTTAGTTTTTATAGGATAATTTTAAGATTTTCTATTTTGGTATCGCTACATCATAAAAATAATCAGTAATTTTGTAAAAGTTTTGTGGTATTTTTAAGTACGACAACTACTGGATATTTTTGCAACTCATATATTGGCTTGGTACGAAAATGCAACATATGTAGTTTGCAACGTAATCCATGAAACATCTGTTCTATATTTGCAATATTTACAACATTGAAGCTGTACTTTGCTTTATTTCAAGTAGTCGATTTCTTAGTAAGAACAGTACGAGACAACATTAAGACATACTTAGAAAGAGTAGAAGATTAAATAAATTAAGACTGGAAAGCTGAAAACCAGATTGGAATATAAATATGAGCTTTCTAGAGTGCCTAAACATGTATTCTCTATTTGGTAGCTTTAGATTTGTACAATTATTATGCTTGGAATATTTTTACTTATAGGTGGAGCAATTGGCACCACCCTTTTGACTACTGCAGCGCCCGAGCTAGAAGCTAGAAATTGGGAAAATTATTATCCTTCTTCTATTGTAACAGCATGCGATGCTGGTAGTGTCGTTCAAACCGCAATACAAGTTCCAATCTATAAAGATATAACATTAATAAGCGGTTCACCGACAGTGCACCTTGGAACAAGATGTAATAAATTTGTTTTTCCCACTATAACTACCATATCATCAGATGGTAGATATTCTTTAGATTGTAGTTGGAGTTATGAGGTTACATATAGTATGTCTGCAGAGGAGATTAATACTGATGGAATTTGTACCTATCTACCAAGCATTCCGCTAGAACTTTATTCTAGTATACCTGCAGAGCTTACACTGTCTTTTAGTTCATCTAGTTCTATTGCCCCATCTACTTCTTTCATTTCTTCTCAAGGGTTTAACGAAATTACTACTGCGACATTACTGATCACTGAAACCAGTACCGTGAGTATCACTGTAGTTTCTGCGTCAGCTGTAACTTTAACTGTACCTGCATCAACTGAGACAAGTACCATAAGTATTACAACTACCTCTATTGAATCAAAAACGTCTACTTTACCTGCTGTCACAGAAACTAGGTTTGTTAGTCTTACCGTAGTTTCTTCAGTCGTGGAAACAATTACAGCATCTGGTGTAACTGAAACTATGACAGTATCAGGTTGTTCAAGTGAAGCAGCATCATCTTTCTCAGATGAAAATTCAGGACCTTCGTGCACTGCAGTTGGAGCATCTGTAATCGGCGAAGTAGACTATACGGTGTACGATATAACCGGAATTACTGTAAATGAAGAGTATGTAGTTAGTGGACTATACAGACAGAATGCTACAGCTCTTGCATCTACTTGGGATTCTCCTTATATTAGCAGCAATGGAGCAGCTTTCAGCGAAAACTTTCCCGCCATAACTTCCGGACTTGTAGAGTTTACATTCTACATGTCACCAGGAAGCAGTAATATTGGAAAGTTTAGAATTGACGGAAATGTTGAGCAGACAGGATATTTGATTATCGGAGGGTCATCATGTAACGACCTTTCTGAACTAAAAGGCGAAACATTTGTAGGAACTGGCTCTGGATATAATATGTCGATTAACAGTCCGTTAGAGTTAGAAGAAGGCCAGTGGTATCCAGTGAGAGTCGTCACTACATGGAATGGACCATCGGTACAGAACATTTATGTAGGACTATTTCCATTGACATCCAATTGGGTCAGTGTGCCATTGACCGTGAGAGCTTGAGAAAACACCATCTGAGGTTTTATCCCACCCGCTCAAAGCAATAGAAGGTATTAAACCTTTCACATTAGAAATTAAACTATGCGGACATACTACTATCGTTTAAGTAGCCAAAGTCAAAGAAATACCTCAAGTTTTAAGATACTTTAATATGTATGAAAAAGGATAAGACAATCTTGCGCTGTTCTTCTTGTATCTTAAATGATAAGTAAAGACTTTAATTAACAATTTAAGTACCTTGTGTTTTTTATTCTATAGGTTGATTCTAGAATATTTTTTCTCATTATCTAATGGGAATATATCTTATTAGATGCATTGATTCGTTCAATGGTTAAGAAACGTTTAATATAATATGTGTTAATTAATTCTTACCCTTGTCAAAATATAATTTAATAAATAAAAAATGTGCCGGCTATTGAATATCAATGACTGATCCGTTGTTCAAAAGGAAATAGCTGAGACAAATGCTCAAATTATTTTATTGCATAAAAAAAATACATGGATCACGGTTGACTGTAGACGATTGTTTAATATTTGTATATTTCATTAACTAATAAGCATTAAAACAGCGCATTGACTTTGTTATTCACTCAAAAGAAGAAGAGAAAAAATTGCAGCTTTTACAGCACTGTTGCAAATTGGAAACAATATAAAAATGTCATGTATTTGCACCAGGTTTCTTTTTTCAATCCTGTTATCACAGAATTAAAGCATATACATCTTGCATTAGCACTTCGCATTCTTAAAATTTGCATATATTAGACATGATTGGATTTCTTGCCTTTGCCGGTTCAGCCATTGCTGCTGCTGCTATAGCTGCACCTGAAACAGTTACTAAGACTCTCCCTGCTATTACTGTTAAGGAAACTTTTACTCTCCCTGCTATCACTGTCAAGGAAACTTTTACTCTCCCTGCTATCACTGTTAAAGAAACTGTAGGCGCTTCTGCTCTCAGCTGTCTCCCTATTACTGTCAAGGAGACTGTAACAGCTTCTGCTCTTAACTGTCTCCCCATTACAATAAAGGAAACTGTTACTGCTACCCCTGAGCAAGTTGAATACACTGTTTGTGGTATCAAAGCCGATGCTCCTGGTGGAATTAGAAGTGACTACACTGTTGGTGGTATCAAAGCTGATGCCCCTGGTGGAATCAAGGCTGATGCTCCTGGCGGAATCAAGCTTGAGCCTACTCTTACTGGTATCAAAGCTGAACCCACTGTTGGTGGTATCAGGGCTGATGCTCCTGGTGGAATTAGAAGTGACTACACTGTCGGTGGTATCAAAGCTGATGCTCCTGGTGGAATTAGAAGTGACTACACTGTTGGTGGTATTAAAGCTGATGCCCCTGGTGGAATTAGAAGTGACTACACTGTCGGTGGTATCAAAGCTGATGCCCCTGGTGGAATCAAGGCTGATGCTCCTGGCGGAATCAAGCTTGAGCCTACTCTTACTGGTATCAAAGCTGAACCCACTGTTGGTGGCATTAAGTCTATTGACATTTAAGTTCAATTGAGTCCGCATGTCTGATCGAAACTTTTTATGTTTTTCGTCTTATCAAAGTTTTATCAAGAGCGATTACATGAATTTTACTTAAGGTGAGCTGACTATCTTATAGCGTATGTCTTGACTTGAGTGAAGATGAGAAAGACATATTATTGTGATCAGCCAAATACACCAAGTCACAAGTTTCAATTTTACCCATTCTTATAAAGTTTATATCACATGGGATAGTTTTTTTTACCACTTTTTTTATATCCTGATGTATACTGTATGGAATGGCTTATAGTTTTCTACAAGGTGAAAAAAGATAGTTGTAATTGAACAATTCTCAGATTTTTAGACTTTGGATTTTCAAGCGAATATATGAGTATACTTTGTAACAAACTATAAAAACCGTAGAATTCTCTTAAAACAATAGATCAATGCGTGATTCAGGTGATCATCGGACGATAAGGCACGAAAGAAATAGAATGGAATCGATGATCAATAAGCTTTAATGGAAGAATAAACTATGACGAGATTAAATGAATAGAATAGCATGACATATGAGAACTTATAACTGAAATCGATATATGCTATAAACTATAGTAAAAATAGTTTAATTACCAAATAGTAAAAGTATAGGATATAGGATAGTTTAAATTATATTTAATTAAATGAAAAGAATGGTTTAAAGTTCAAGCATAAGATAGCTTTAATTTCCATGAATAACTACCCCGGATTATTCTCGAAAAGGAAGAATGTACAAAAACTACACATATTGAACGATAAGATAGACTTTTACAAGAATAGAGAGAATTTATAGATGAATAAGTATAATAAGTATAATATTTTGTAATACGGAAGTGATACTTGTTAGAATCAAATAGAAAGAAATCAATACAAGTGTCTTTGTATAACAATATTATAAAAAATAAAAAGCCGCAATTACGAAGTTAGGTATATGAGAACAGTAATAAGGTTTGAATCTCGTAATAATGCAACTTAATTTATCGGAAAGAACATATTAGGTTATTCTAGAAGGGTATAAAACAATAAACTAAGTTTAGAAAGAAGCAGTTATTTTCGATAAAGAAATCGAAATAGATTACATCGGAGTTTTTGTATATGCGAGCGTGTGTATTTTCTGTGGGTAGCACCAAGAAAAATCAAAGAAAAGCGATCGTTCGAAAAAGGTGCAAACACAAACAAGCCAAAGGCTGTACGATTTTCCTGAGCAAATAATTAAAGTTCTTCAATGAAGTCTTCAAAGGCATATGAAGAAACTTGAAACCGGAGGGAGGGGGAGGATTTCGTATTAAAAGATAAAAAAAGGGTGCTTCATTGGATGATACAGTTCCATATGATATATTTAGCGTATCCATAAGTTTAACTTAAGAATAAAATTACAGGCATGCTGCAGCATACAGTTTTTTAGTTGTAACTTATTATGTTATCCTATATAGGATAATCTAAAATATATAAGCGTTATAATTATAGGATAGAAAGTTAGCTTAGTATTAAGGGCAAAGGAGGCAATTTACGGAAATCGGAAGTGATAAAATGGCCAAGTGCTATATATATTAGTCAAACCGTATTCTTTGCCCCCCTCCATGATACAATCATTATATATATAATCGCCATTTGCGATCGATCGATTTTTGTAACATATTCATTACATTTTTTTACTCATTTTATTATACATATCTAATTATTTTTTACTTTCAGCGATGCAGATTTTTGTTAAAACACTCACAGGAAAAAGTAAGTATTGATAATATTGTGATTTTCCCTTATCGAATGACACATAGAAATAACTAACTGAATCATTTTGCTTATCAGCCATAACTCTGGAAGTAGAGTCGTCCGATACAATCGACAATGTCAAATCAAAAATTCAAGAAAAGGAAGGTATTCCACCAGATCAACAAAGATTAATTTTTGCTGGTAAACAACTTGAAGATGGTCGAACATTGTCTGATTACAATATCCAAAAAGAATCAACTTTACATTTAGTACTTCGTCTTAGAGGTGGCGCAAAACCTCGCTGTTCTATGTCAAAATGTACTTCTGCGCCACTTAGAATCGTTGGAGATTGCCAGTTTTGTGAAGGTCATTACTGTTCAAAGCATAGATTATTAGAACATCACAACTGTTCAGGTTTAAAGAACTGCCGTGAAGAGTTACATGCCAGAAATGCACATAAACTAGAACAAGAACAAACGGTAGCTTCGAAGGTTTGAATATCTTATATCTTTGATCTAAGTTTATTTCTTTCTTCGGCCTCTTCTCTTATTCCCCTTTTTTGCTTGATTTCTTTATTCTTTGGAACGATAATTTTTAATGTCTTGATAAATTTCTATAATAATATCTATATCTTTTTTTGTTTGCTTTTCATATTCGTTGTCATTTGTCTTTTACTTATCCACTCTTAAGAAATCCTAATTCTGATACTTCCTTGTATTGTTGAATCACAGATACGAGCGTCTCTCTGGAATCTTCAAATTCTGCATCTTTATTATCTCCTTGAAACATAGGTTGTTTGTAATAATTCTCAGTAAATGCCTTTCTTCTGATTAATCTATCAAATTGGTCTAATATTCTACTGAATACTAATCCGATCGATGAATTGTTAGATAACATAACTCCAGAGACTCGATTTTGCTGTGATCCTAATGCTGGACTTCTTCGACATAGTGCTACTTGAATAGATGATGGTCCCCATGGTATAAACGATGCCAATTTTCGTTCACGTATTCTTAATAATGATCTATGAATTTCCTTTGCGTCAATGTCATTTCCTTGTATGATATCTAGAATAGACAGATATCTTGGATCCCAACTTTGATCTACTTGACTAGTCAACGTAGGAACTGCAACCATTCTATTCTTCGGTTGCAATAATCTCCTCATCACATCAAGAACTGTAGTTCGTCTCATCACTTTAGCATTCGGTATAACATCGGCTGTAAATGGTGTATATGATGTAGTTAAGAAATGCAATTCAGGAATAGGTATCAGTGCGCCCAAAAGTGATGCTAAATCATTGTGCATATACCCAGGAAACCTTAGTGTAGCTGTACTAGCTGCAAGAACTGTCGAAACAAGTTGATTGGTTTGATCAAAACTCGGCTCTTGAATATGTAGTCTATCTGCTGCAATGCGACTTAACGCTGTGTTATCCAAAACAACAACAGAATCGGCATACTTAATCAATCTTTTTAAAGACAAAACTGCATTATATGGTTGTACAACGACATCTGAAACTTGAGTAGACGCTGGAAATACTGAGTATGTATGAATTAGCTTCTTAGGGTATTTATCTGAAAGTTGTTCTAACATAAACGATCCTAATCCCGATCCAGTTCCTCCTGCGATTGAATGCATCATCATAAACCCTTCTAAGGAATCAGACCCTTCTGCTTCTCTATCTATCATATCAAGCAGCTCATCTTGAATCTTTTCCGCTTCATGGTACCCAACTGCCCAATTGTTACCTGCTCCTCCACCATCTGGTGAAACATAGATATTCTCGGGATTAAACAACTGTCCATATGATGTACTTAATGTCGAATTAATTACTCGTGGTTCAAGATCTGTTAATATGGCTCTTGGAACGTATCTTGTATCGTCACTTTGATAGAAAAACACGTCCTTTTGGTCACCTAAATCTTCTACTGTCATAGTACCATCAGGTAGTAGACCATGCTCGGCACACAGAGTTTCCCAGAATTTCATACCAACCTGATTACCGCATTGTCCGGCCTGTAAAGTTATTATTTCTCGGGGCATTTTGAATTAAATAAGACTTAGAGGAGCGTTCTGTTTACTTTTCTTTTTGAACGCGTTAAAAGTGTCTTAGTACGATAGTGATTTCTGCACGGTTGCTATGGAGAATCATACAGCAACTCAAGAGCACACGAAATATCTTTTTCTTCTTTTTTATTCATGTTTTCTAGATATGGACTCAGCTGTCCAAAATACTATACAATATGCAATTGTGCAGCTGGAAGAATTGAAATTGGATAAAGATATTGTATTACGTAATGTGAAGGCAACCTCGCTCCTGACTGACCTTGAATCAGCTTTGTTAACACTTCAAGAATCTATATACAATCAAAAACAAGAAGATCGGTCTGATATACCTGGAAGTCTCACCTTTTCTACTTCTTACAGCAGAGCCAAAGATACGGCAAAGGCTCAGAATGAGATTTATACTATATCTAGGTTGATTGGCGAAACTTGGAAACTGGTTCATTCACCTGTACTTACATTTGATTCATAGCCAGTACTACTATCATCAGAAGTCTTTTAGGATCTTTGATTGTACTGAGTATGGCTGCTTCTGCTATTCTTATAGGATCTTTATTGGAGAGAACTAAAGTAGCTACAATTGATCCTGATTGGCTTGCAATATCAATGGTCCTATTCTTTCCAATATTTATAGACCATTCACTAAGATACCTATCTACGAACAGATATTTTTGTCCTGGTATTCTTTCGTTTAGTTTTTGCAGAAGAGAATTTGTAGATGCCTTGGTAGAACTTTCAAGACATTTAAGTCCTGTGATTAAGGCCTTTTGAAATTTTAATCCTCCGTATGCACTTCCTGTTTCTGTTTGCTTAGTATCTCCTCCTAGCCAATGCAGCTTTTTTGATCCCCCATATGTACTAGCTGAAACCTGTTTCATTAATGCATCTTCTTTTATGATACTAAAAATTGATTTTGTTGCATATTCGCATGGCTTATAGAGAATACCTTCAAGCTCGCCTTTATTCTCTTCTAAAGGCCCTGCTTGCACAATAAGCCTTTGAGAATATCCTACTTTTAAGGTTGGTTTGGTCTCTAATTCCTCTTCAATTTTGGATTTATAGATCAAATATTGAATATCAATTCCTGGCCCAGGAGAAATTGTGGCGACTAACCTGCTTGTACTATAGTATTTTTCTTCACATCCAATGCTGATATATATTGGACAACCATTCTGCACAGTCATTTGTGGATGTACATAAGGCGTAACATAAATATCTCTAGCATTCTTGAATGCTGTATATGTTACCCAGTCACTTTTCATCGATGGAAATGTAATTAAGGGTGGATAAATTTGTCGTGGATCTACTTTAAGTCTTTTTTCTGTTTCTGCTTCGGGTCCTTCCCAAATTTCAATTGGACATGATTTGGTACTAAGACGTCGTTTTTTTGGAGCTCTTGCTGTTATTTGTGCACGGCTTTCTAATAGCTTATTGTTCCAATTTCGCACTCCACTTCTCATCCATTGTCTAATGAATGGTTTAAATGAATCCCACTTTTCATACCCTCCGTACAAGGCTTCTACATCTTGTATCAGATTAACTGGGTATCTAGTAGTTTTTAACTGAGAATGCTTAACTCTTTCTGGATCTGCCATTGTTTTAACTACTCCAAAAAGATATAGCGATGATTTCTATTCACTGATCAAAACCGCATACAAAGTGATCACCTTCTTCACTGATAGCCCTACGTTAACGTCAGCTCTATAGTTATCAGAATCAAGACAATTATTTTTGTTTTTTATATATTAAATATGGAATTTCTCACAATAGTATTAGATGGTATTTATTTTATCAATTGAACTAATATGTAAACTTGTAAACAACCAGTTTGTCAGTATTTGCTGCACAACCACACGAGTAGGGTATAGATTGATAAACTTACTAACCGTTAGGTGCTCTCGAGGAACCAGTGAATCGCACACTTATGAAAATCATGACTCAAAGTCTTAAAGACGATAGATCAGAGCTTCTAGGCTCTGATTATACCAATGAATCAGTATTAGACTCGTCAGAGAAGAAAATACTGCTTCATCAAAATCTACAGGAAGAGCTAACAGAAGAATTACTTAAGACTGGCGAAGCTCTGAAAGAGAACGCGTTAGCATTCGGTGTTCAACTTGAAGTAGACAAGCAAGTTACTGAAAAAGCTTCACAAGCTTTAGATAGGAATGTTCAAGGTATATCTGCAGCTTCGAAACAGTTAGACGATTACAGAAAGAAGCAATCATTAAGTTTTTGGGCTCTCTGTATCTCGTATGCGATCATGTTTCTTTTATTTCTATGCGGACTCTTTGTGATTTTTAATTTCCCAAAGTCTTACAAGGTACAGAAAGTATATACCACTGTTACGGTGCCAATTGAGGTGCCATATAGCACATCAACTGCAGGACAAACTCAAACGGTTATCGGCGATGATATAAAGTACGACGAGGAAAACAAGGAAGAGGAGGTTACGACAGATGGACGAATAGAGGATAATGTATTAGCACGCGAGGAGGCAATTCAAGACGAAGAGCCAACAATTGAAGAGCATACAAAAGAAGAGGTGATTTACGATGAAGAACAAACACAAGAAGAGCCGACTCAAGTAGAGCCTGCACAAAAAGAAGAGCCTATTAAAGAAGAGTCAATTGTAGAAGAAGAGGTTACACTACAGGAGAAAGAAACGCGAAAGAAAGAGCTAACACCAGAAGAAATACTACAAGAAACCCACAAAGCCGAAGAATATAATAGTATTAAGGAACTAGAACAACAAGAGCACATATGGAAAACCGAAATACCCCAAAATTCAAAAAACGATATTGAAGATCAAATTGAGCAACTTGAATTTTTTTCAGAATCAAATGGTTTACCTAATATTTACGATGACAATATGGAAGATACAGTAAGAACATTAATTGACGAAGATGAAGATATCGACTCCACAAAGAATACAAATAAAAATATTGATGCTCATACTTCTCGATTTCTTGTGCACGAGGATCTTTAATTACTTAATGAAGTATACGGTTGATACATTGGAAGATCTTTGAACGTTTCTGGACCAACATATGCAGCAATCTCTAGCAGTCTGCGAACTAGTTTATCTCCTCCGTATTTTTCTAACATGCCCTTTATCTTATCTTTTTTTGCTTTCAGACTGTTAACGAACTGCCTCCATGCAATGTAGTTATCATCAGGAGTTTGCATAAAGTATTCTATGATTGACTTGCCGTTTTGATTGTTTGAAGGCACAATATCTCCAAAAGCAAAAAGAACGAGCATTGGCCATCCAATTTCGTACTGAATTTGGAATACCATCTCACATTTAGTAATTCTTGCCTGGATTTGTGATACTGGCAGAGAACAATAACGCTGACATAGACCAGCCAAATAGTACAGCCTATCTGTATCTGGTACTTTTTTGGTCTCTAGTTTCAGCACTTCAACGTATATCCACCACCACATTACATACAACCTAAGACGTTGGATTGGATCTTGTTCATCCGATGGCCTTTTAGGATTAGCGGAGAATATCTCTTGTTTCCATTCCTCATTTTGAAGTTTTCGAGGACAGTTAAACCACTGCCATATTCTTGTTCCTGTAGGACATTGACTATTAGCGTACATCATTTCTACTAATCCGGTTCGTTTGCGCTTTCCGAGTACATTGAGCATTTGAAGTGTCTCTGGCTCTAAGAACGATAGAAATTTCCACGTCTTATCATCATCTATTACAACGTTTTGTTTTGAAGCCAGATGCACAAGATTTCTATACTCGCTTTGACCTTCAGGATCATGCAGCTCATTGCAGTTTTCAATTGCTCTAGCAACTTTTATGTATTCGAGAAGTGCTGTTTTGCAGAATACATTGAAAGTTTTTTCAAATTCACTCGCATTTTTATCTAATGAAAATTGGCCTGCGTCATTTGTATCATCTGTGTTGGGCTCATTGACTATTGTTTCAGGTGTATCCGCACTATCATTCAGAATTTCAGTTGTTTTGCTGTGAATTAGTGCATAATCATCTTCAGTTTTATCCAAATCTATGACATCTGGAGTGTTTCTGCCCGCGTTTTCTGCTTCTACCCCCGCGTTGGCCATTCTCCAGTGCATTTCCTCTCGATGAGTTACACCATTCTCTACTCTAACTCTTTTTCTAGACACTTCTTCTGCCAAGTCTTTTTCACTGACATCACTACCGGTTGAATCAATTGTTCTCTTGGCTACAATTTTGTTCTGTGATTTGAGCTGTTGCTTTTTTGTTGCCTTCTCCTGAGCAGCAGGTTTGTTACCGTTTGTTTTATTTGGTGGCCGGCCTCGTGGGCGCTTAACTACAGGCCCTGGCTCTGGAACCTTTCCCCTTGGTCTTCCTCTTGGTCGACCAAGAGGTTTTGGTGCAAACTTTTCGGGAAGCTTATCTTCTGGTGGGAGTATTGGCCGCGGGGGTAGCCTTTTTGAACGACTCTCTCCAGGTGGATATATTGATCTTTGAGGCGGCTTATCTGAAATACCTCCTTCTAGTATAAATATTGGTCTTGGAGGTTGTATTCGTTCAACAGGCATTTTTTCTGTATGCTCCAGGTCCATAGGCGGATACTCTTCTTGAATGGGTTCAGCCGGTTGGATCATATGATGCAATGGGATTTCACCTTCTAAACGCTCTGAAAAGAGTGAGTATTTCTTAAACGCTTCCCTATGCTCTTTGAGCTTGCCTTGGTTGAACATATCTCTGTTATTTTCCCTTTCCATTTCCAAGAAGGTGTGTGGTTGTCTGTGAGCTTCGAAAGGGGACACAGTTGATGAAAACGAGGAACTGGGCTCAACTTGCATACTTGGTATAGTTTTACGTCTCCCACTAATAGGATCAGAATCATCTTTAGTATTATACTCAGGAATATTGGTTGGGTTAAGCATCTGTTCAATTGATGGTAAACGTACCGAAGATTGATTTTGAGCATTCTCTCTTCTTGTATTAGAGTCATGTATAGCCTTTACTGTATCCATAAGTTCTATTGTAGACGTATGCCTAGGAAGCTCAGAGTGGTAGTGATCTGTTCGAGATCCAATGGGGTCATCATGCTGTGGTTCATGCTGTATAGGAACAGAATAATTACTTTCAATATTAAAAGAACTTCCTTTTATTTTTGACCAGTCAATTTGTGCAAGACAATCATTTAGAAGTTGATTGAACTCTTCTTCTGTAATAGTAGGTTTAGATTTCAGTACATGTGATTTTATTTCAATCATTTGCGCATCTGTAAAAACTGGGTGGTTGTATCTTTGTAGTTGTTCGTGACGTGGTAGCTGTCTCGCAACGTTAAGAAATCTTGGAGTTGAAAGACTACCACGTAAACCACGAATAAATGGCGGTGGTTTTAAGCTAAATTCTAGACGCTCTTTATTACTACTATATGGTGGAGGAATACTTGCAGACCGTTCTTGAACAGGATAGGGAGGTGTGACCAAAGCGCTAGGTTGTTGTTGAGAGGGAGAATTCCAGTGCAGTGCTTTATTGTGGCCATTTGCACTAGAAGACTGTCGTGAGCCTGGATACATTTGATCAACAGTACTAACACTTGCACTACGAGCTGGGGAAGGATCACTATAATTAAGTGGTGAATGCAACAAGACATGAGGATCTTGCTTTGTGTGATCTATTATTTGTAGATGGTTGGTATGCTTTAGAGGTTGAACATGGTGTATATGCCTTTCATATAGTGTATGAGGTTGATGGTGTTCATACAGCACATACTGTTGATGATCTGTATGTTCTGGCTGTTTTGGTTGCTCTACACTGTTTCCATTCTCTGCGTATTGGCGAATCATTTCTTGTTGTATGCAATTTTTAAGTTTCTCATAATGTTCTTGAGAAAATTGGCGATGAGCACTTTGAGGAGCAGGTCTTGGTGGAGGTAACGGCAATTCTTGTTCACTGGCATGCATTGCTAAAGCAACATCAGCTAGGCACCGTAGCCTTTCATCATTGGCACAATTATTAGGAGGATCCATTATAGTCCAAAAATTGATATAAAAAAAGGCCAAGTAAAGGCTAAGAAATAGTCAATATTTAGTATTTAAAAGAATGCTTATAAGACTTTTTTAGATTCATGCACTTCCATCTTATCATAAGCGAAAGTTTAGTTTTGCTTATGATAATGGAAACAAGTCATTTGAGATCAAAATATAGCAGAAGTAAGCAAAAAGCAGTCTGATTTTAAAAACTGTAAGATTATGAATAAAGAGGAATGTATTTACATAGAATAATACTCTTTTTTGTCAATGGTGATGCCATTAAAAGTCCGGGGTAAGAATAATAAAGTATGACCAAAGAAATAGAGTTTTGGAACTAAAATACACCCAATCATAAAAGTGTAAAAATGTCATATATAAAAGCGGATCTGTTCCCCTTAAGTTAGATGTATCTTCTTTGTTTAGTCTTTGTGACTTTTCTATCGATAATAACACATTATGACTACAGAAGTATTGTCTGGTTTTAAACCTGGACTTGATTATAATCATGCTGATGACAATGAATATAAGAGGCTAAGAAATGCAGCTAATAGAGAGTATGAATCTAAGAAACGATGTCTGGAAGATTCGAAAGCAGCTTATGATCGAGGTGATCATGAAGAAGCTCAAACTTTGAGTGAAGAAGCCAAAAAACATACAGATAAAATGGATGAGTATAATAAGAAAGCAGCAGAATTTGTATTTCGTGCAAACAATGCCGATTCTGATGCCGATGAAATAGATTTACACGGTCTATTTGTAAAAGAGGCAGAAGAGTATTTGCTCGCAAGAATTAGAGTAGCGAAAAGTCGTGGTGATTCTCATCTCGAAGCAATCGTCGGTAAAGGAATTCACTCGGCTGGTAATGTTCAAAAACTTCGACCTGCAGTTGAAGACATATGCAAAGAGCTTGGATTTCGTTACTCCGTCGATGAAGATAATAGTGGTGTAATTGTTATCGACCTTAAATCATCAGGAGGGCAGGTACCTTATAATGAACTACCTAGCAAGTCTAAGAATAAGAAGAGTTCTGGAGTGCAACAAGGATATGGACAGGGTGCCCCACCAGGATACAGCCAAGGTGGACAACAAGGATATAACCAAGGAGCACCACAAGGATATTATCAAGGCGGACAACAAGGATATAGTCAAGGAGCACCGCAAGGATTTTATCAAAACACACAACAAGGAAATAATCAAGGTTATGGCCAGACTCAAGGATATGGTCAACAGTCAAGACCATATGGTTCTAATAATCAGAACTTGAAGAATAGTTGTGGTTCATTCTTGATTAACACACTTAGTTCTATTATTAACCGTCTTGTAAATCGTGGTATTAGTAAGATCTAATCTTTTTAATTAGTTCATTGTACTATATATAACTGTAGCAGTCTTATATATTCTTGCTCATAAACTCTGTAAACGTGTATGAGATTCTATCTATATCAACTGTCCTAGTCTTGTATAATCCAACAAATGCCCTTCTATGTCTATGCAGTGTCCCTATGGAAATCTGATTCGGTGGGAGCTCAATAACTATATCACAATTAGGAATTTTCACTTCAGCAGAACCATCCTTACTTGCGTCAAATATGATCCTAACAATATCAGATGTTTGTCTTTCTAGCTCAGATAAGTAAGAAGCTTGAGCTGCTGGTTTAAGAATAGTTGCTTGATTAGGTGTAGGGGGCTTCTTTAATATTAATTGTTCCCACATCTCTTTTATAGGTGGTAACTCATCAAAATAAGGTACAATAAATAACGGTGAATCCCATCTATTTCTACCATCTGGTTCTTCATATCTCATAATCAAAGCATCTAATATTTCTTCTGGCCATCTAGTATTCCATTCTTTACATTTTTCAACTGGAGCACCAATTTGTACAACGCATCCATTCGTCGACAATGCTTTCGCTTCACAAAATAACTGATACCTAAACCCCTTTATGTAATTCGGTGTATCTAAAATTACAATGTCGTTTCTACTCAATAGTCTCTTAACAGCACTCATTTCTGCTGCACGAACCATCTTTTCGTCTCTACTCTCTCGATATTTCTCAGGACCATATCCTAAATCATCATCGCTGACTATATGGACTTTGTAAGGTAAACTCGATTCTTCTATGAGTTCTGTAAACTTCTCCTTTATTTGCCTCGATCTGGTAGATTTACCACTTGAAGGATATCCTGTAACTATAACTAATGGCATGTTTTTATTTGTCTATAGAATCAGAACAATTCGAAGCACTGGTTGAAGATTTTTTTTCTATCGAAGCAAGACTTGTACTATAAATTACGTAATCAATAAAGTTCACACAGAATCTGGGGTAAATTTCTATTACATGTAAATGGATGTTCTACAACTTATAAATATCAAAAAAAAGTAAAAAAATCCATTCACAAAAATACGTAAACCAAAGAAAAAACATTTGCTTTATTTCATAAAAATATAAAAAGAAATAGCAGCAATAAAACGTCATTTTTTTCTGAACCAAAATCAAACCAAATCAAACCAAAAAGAGAAATAAAAGAACTAACTATTTCCCCTTAAAAAACCAAAAAAGAACCATAATCGTTGTTCAGTTTGTTCTGTTTATAATTTAAATTCGTCTTGTAATTTAAATTGTTTTATAAGGTAGTCCAGCTCTGTAGAGCATGTGAATCCTTTCCTTCAAGTCGTGCAGTAGCTTCACCAAATAAGTTTGATAGCATCTCTTCTTTTAAAAAGCTATTATCTTCATGCTGTCCTTCTGAAAAAGAATGAAAGCGTGAATGACTTGGACGATCTTCTGATTCCCTTTGAAGATCTGCAGACTTTGCTTTATTAATGTTATTGCTCATAGACACAGGTGAGCTAGTTATATTCAACGGAGAAGAGTCTGGTGCAGGCGCAAGTTTGGCTGCAAATTTAAACGCTGATCTGTGATCATCCATTAATGCCATAAGATTATCCAAGTATTCATCCGCTGGCACTGCACTGTTATCAATTGGCTTGGTAGATGCAGTTCCTCTCATTCCTGAAACTTCTGGTACTGACGTAGCCCACTTTAAAATATTCTGCTCTGTGTTAGGTGAAGTAGGTAATGATTCCGGTAAGTGCATTATGTTCAATGCTGGTATGGATGCAGCTTTTGAGCTTTCATTGCAATTCTGATTATTGTTACTATTGTTTCCGGAATTGCACATACCAACATCATGAGAAATATCAAACCCGTCCAAATTTCTTCCAGGTAAATCCATTCCAGCTGCACTAAGTGATGTGGTCTTATCTGCAATATTCTCTACTGCAGCGGGAGGAATTTCTCCAGTAGATGATGAAGGTGGCGTAGGAAAGAGTGTGTTACAAGACTCAAATGCAGAAGAAAGCTGTGTCCTCTGAAGATCTCCACATGGTAAAAGTGGACGAACAACGGGATTAACGTCATCATAAGAACCAGAAGACATACCAAGTAAGTTATCACATAATTTCTCAAGGTGTTGATACTCAGTACTTGAAATTCCAGGATAATCAAGAATACCAGTTAAACAAGTGTATACTTGACGACGAGCGTCTTTTATTAGCGCTCCTTCTTTAGGATAGTCCATTGCTCCATATAGGATTGTCAAGCAACAGAGACTTGAAAATCTTGCTAATGATCCAGGAAGAGTCCAAGGTACTGCACTATTACTTCTTTCTTGGTCACGAATATAAGAAAGCAGTTGGCCCATTCGCTTAGCTGCAAGTATGACATTAGACATTGAAGAGTTAGTCTTTTTGTCCATTTCATAAGAAAGAACAGGACGATGAACGAGAAATTTCGTGTAATAGTACATCATGTAAATCATTGGTGAGCAAGCAATCGCTTCAGGTGAAGCTCTTACAGAATCAGCTACAAATTCAAGTTTCAAATGAGGTGGCATATTTGCAGACCATTTGTGAAGTGCGTCTTCTAAAGATTGAACAGTCCTTAAAGATTGCATGCGACTTGAAGGCAAATATAAGGTATCAAGAACGCGAGCCATAATTTTTGACAAATCAATAAATTTAATAAACGAAGACATTCGAGTATGAGAAGAAGAAGAGTTGAGTGTATTAGAAGTCAAATTGTCAGCAAGGAAAAGGTCATCAACATCAGTAGGATAAGCAATCTCTAAACTATCTTCACGTAAAGCACGAGGAGTTCCAAGATAGGCACTAGATAAGCAGTCAAGTATATAAGTACACCAAAATACACGGCGTCTAAATTCTTTCTCTAAGATGCTAAGTTCAAAAGATTTTTGGCAGTGATTCAGACCAAGACGAGAAACTAAACCTACAGCAATCATTTTGTAATGATGCATTTCAGTGTAAGCACCTACAAGAGCTAAGTCAATTTGAGCCAAAACTACGATTTGTAAAGATAATAAACTAGGTCTTTTAATGACAGAGTCGATCGATCTTTGCCAGTTGCTCTCAAATGGATTAGGCGTACGGCGAGTTCTTGAAGCTATCGAGAGAGCTAAAAATAGCAATACCATAAATGCAGGATCAATATTTGCAGGGTTAGAGTAGGCAGATTCGTAAGTTGCCATAAAAGAAGGTTCGTGAATTGCCGGAAAAAGATCCCAAGAATCAAAGAAGGTTCGTAATAAAGAGTCAGCTGCAGGTTTTGCAGGAAGTACACCCAAATTATCTGTAGAAGTATATTGAGCATTTGAAGGAACAGTTTGAGGAAGTTCAAGCAAACGACCAGCAAGGACAAAAAGATGAGGAGATTTTTCACTTATCTTTTTCTGGAAAAGATCTCCAAAAGTTCTACCGGAACTGGCACCTTCAAAAGTTCCATCAGCGGTCAAAGTGATACTTTCCTTTACTGCAAAAACATCGTCAGTTTCAGAAGCAGTTAGAGTAGGATTTTGAGTAGCAACGATCGACCTATTCTCAGTGTTAGAAACAGCTCTTCTTTTACTAGGTACAGATTCGATATGTGAAGAATTTGGGGAATTATCAAAACGACTTGCAATATCTAAACGATCCTCTTTTTGATCTAATAATGTTTTGAGATTTTTATTATCAGCTTCTAATTGTTTGATTAATCCTTCGAGAGATTCAGTATAACCTCTGGGGTAAGCACGTCGTGTGAGTTTATCAGAGACTTTACATTCGAAGCCGATTGCCTCACACTGACTACAAGCAGGACGCTTACCGTCACATTTTACCTTTTTCGATCTACAACGATCACAAGCTTGAGCTATTCGTTCAGAAGAAGAACCTGGTGGTTTTATCATTTTCCAAGATTGAGCACCGTCGGGCATGATGAAAGAAAAAGATGATAAGCAATGCAAAAATGACACGACAATAACGAGAAAAAAGGGGGGAATAAGGTAAACAGGGTATAAAGAAGACTATAAATGGAGTAGGCAAAAAGCAACAACAAGACGATTTATATAAAAGAGGGTATAGGAAAGAAATACAAAATACGGGAGTAAAAGCACAATACAGACCGGACCTTGAAAATGCTTGCAAATTGGATATTGCGAGTTGTTCTTATATTACGGGGAAAAGGGTGATGAGAAATAAAAATAAGGTTAAAGTTTGAACCTTGTTACGCTGGAAGACGGAAAAAATTAGTGTAAAGATTAGAAAGCAAATTAAAGTTTATCTGATTATTTTATAGATTGCAAGGGCTCTCTGTCTTTTTTTATTGAGATCGCGATTGAAAAAAGGGAAAAGATGGGGATAAGAAAACAAGAGCAAAAAAAGCTGAATTTAAGGGGTTGTAATTGAGTGGAATTGAAAGATTTTCATTTAGGTGGGACAGTTTATTGTGTATAGAAAGTAGCAAAGTGTAAAGGAGTTTTACTGAAAAAATCTGGCCCCTCTAGACCTAATTGGTATGTAACTTTCTATTTTCGATGATTAAATTTATCGCTTTACCAGAAGTAGAGATAGATGAAGTCCCCGCTTTCAATCGTGTGACTTTGTTATCTTGAACTAGTAATGTAAGGTTGATTGTGTACAGGAGTAGATATGTGCAGGATATGCATAAAGGTAAAAAGTATGAGATATGTGGCTTATTGGAGAGGTTCCAGATATAGCAAAGGGAACGTAAGAGCGATCAATTGCGATAGTCAAGAACGATGGAATTGAACGAACAGTAGATAGTATAGAACAGACAAAGTAAACTAGAGAGAATGCCAGAAGTGCATGGGAATGCAGAGTAGAGAGTGTATGCTATCGCACGGATTGAAGTATTACAGTACTGAGAAGCTTGTATTCAAAGAGCCCTTTATTTCTTCTCTTATTACTACGGGGCGGAAAGAAATATACTGTTGGGTGCTTTCTATGGATAAAAACAAAAAGGGTTTACTTTAATCCATTAAAAATCTGGGGTAAATTATCTTTAGGTTAATTTATTTTAGTAAAGTGCACCTTTTTTAAGGCTAATACCAAACGTCTTGGAATTGATTGGAGAATCACATAAAAAGAACTAACTAGCGAATTAATCATCAGTATAAGTTTTTATATTAAAGAGTCGTTGAAATTTCCGTATACGGACATCGGCGGACAGAAGTGCCGGAATATAAATAACATCTTTTCTAATCTCTTTCTAGAAATGTGGGGTATTTACTTCTTACCTTTTAGCGATGAGCGTCCATGATTCACGAGTTTCAAAGTGCCTTTATCGAGATATCCATTGGCCCGATCAGGAGTATGTACATATTTTTATGTGTTGTGGTATCAAATAGGCGTTATATCTTTGATTTTTTGATCTTCAAAAGACTCTTTTGTTAATGCTTATGCCCCTCTCTCATTCAGTACCCCATATCGATTCTTCAAAATTGCTTGCAACGCCAACCGTTAAACCGATATTTATGTCGATCGATCAATTTCATTGATTGTGGGTGACAATCACCGATTTTACAGGTGCCTCACTTCTACTTAATGTTCTTTATAATATTCTATTCACGAGGGGTTTCTTATTTTGCTCTACAAAAGAGTTACCCATTCTACTGCTTACAGGTACCGATGAATTGATTATGTCATAAACTTTATTACCCCACAATCTATTACAAACATTTCAACATAAACTTGTATAATAATACTTTCTAGGTCGCCATTAAGCTTCCTCCAGAGGATGAACTTTGGCTTCCATGATTGCATCATCAGGTGAAAACGCATATTTAGAATAACTGCGAATTCTTGATCCGTAAAAGTAAAATAGATATGGAATTAAACAACATGCAAGCGAAATAAATGCAAGCAACGTTGATGCCCATCTTGGATTAAGTACATCGTACATCTGTATAGTAAATAAGGTAACTGATGCTCCCCAAATCGATCTTAAAAATGTCTTAGCTGCTAATGCACTCGCTGCATATTGTTGATATGAATCAACAATATAGTTGTTTCCACAGTTATACAATGTTGTAAATCCAATACCGCATAAAAACGATCCAATAATTGGCCCAATCCAATGAACATCGGGGAATGAAGTCCATGCAAATATAAACAATCCTATAGGAATAGACCAGCATCCAACCATCATAGGAATTAAACGCAATTCGGGTGGTGGATACTCTCCTCTATCCACATATCGTTTCGCAAGTTTATTGTAATGTTTATTCACAAATGGTGCAAAAAACGATGAAAGAATAACTCCAACTGCAATACCTAGAAATGCCACTCCTGTCATACCAGCATTCCACCCTTTCATCTCTTCAAAAACAATAGGAAATGCAAAGAAGAACATATAAATAAGTCCATATAAAACCGACATGTAGATGGTAAGAAGAAAAACAATCAATTCACGAAATAGCAGAATAAATGGCCTCGTAACTGAAATTTTAATCATCTCTTTAACAGACAGTGGTGCTATTTCTTGATCTGTCTTATAACTATCATCTCCTGTTTCTTTACGCAACTTTTTAGCACGTCTTTTCAAAATAGTAGGAGCATAGGTCTCAGGAACTAAAAACATTATCAATGCATTCGCTCCTGCTAGAATCAAAAAAATCCAATAAATCCATCGCCATCCTTTCTTCATACCTACAAACCCACCTATAAGTGGTCCAAGTACTGGTCCTAAAAACGGTGCTGCTGAAAACGCAGCCATTGCCACGCCACGCTCTTCGTCTTTCCACATATCTGCAAGTGTGCCACCAACAAGTGTCATCGGTGCCGAAAATGCAATGCCATCTATCAAACGACAAACTATCAGCGTCCCAATATTAGGTGCAACTGCACATGGGATAATAAAAATAACCGCAATTGATAATGTAGAAATATAAACATATCGTCTTCCTATAATTTCAGATAATGGAGCAAACACCATAGGTCCTACGCCAAATCCAAGCACAAACATAAAAATTTGTAAAATTGAAACTTCCATAGATACATTAAATGTTTCCATGGGCCCTCTAAGATCTCCTGTAACAACTGCAGAACCAAAGGCAACAATAAAGCACGTAAATGCGACTGCCATAGTCACAGCCCATTTTTTCAGTTTAGACCATTCTTTGGGATTCTGTGGATCATCTGTCTTAAAAGTTACTAGCTTTATTCCATCAGGACGTTCAATATATCCTGTCACTGTCCTAACCACGTACTCTGTAAGGTCAACATCAGCATTCTCAACATCAGCATTGAAAGGAAAGTTAAGAACATCAATTGCGGCTACATGTGAAGCGGCCCTGTGTAAAGCAGGCTGGTGGATATCGCTCGACTCGCCAGGTGCAAATTCTTGCAATTTTTCATCCTCAATTGCAGCAGTGTTAGACATAACTCTTTCGAGATCGACTTCATTTGAATTCGATGACATTTTCTCTATAATTTTATTTCTTTCCTTGTATTTTGAATATAAGACTTCAGGCTCATTTGCAAACGAGGAGATACCGCTCTTATATATTAATTCACTTTACCGTCATTGTATGGGAGCCATATACGTAATATACATACATACATAAATAACAGCCAAATAATAAAGATAGATCGCGAATAGAAGGTAATTCGATCTCGAGCAGCGTGCATAGAGTGCCGACTAACCGATTAAGGTCGTGTGATTGGTCAAAAGAATCAGCTTCAAACATCGTTATTGGTTAACCGGTAAATCGTATTGTCGAGTATTGCGATTTCGGTTTTAGCAAGCACTGAATTTGAAGTAGAAGAAAGACCAGAATTCATTTTAAAGAGTTCTGCTATACCAGCAGCGATCTTATCGGCCCGATCTGCAAGGTGTGGAAGAAGTTCAGGAATTTCTGATGGTTCAACTGATTTACCTGAAACGGTAATCGATAGTCTACTAGGATCGTTCTCATCTTCAGCAACAATATCCAAACCATGAGCTTCAGTTGCAGCTAAAAGCCAGACATAATCAGATACCCAGGAAGTATCAGAATCGTTATAAAATATGACTTCAGGCACGCCGAATGTAGACCAGTAATAACGAAGTTTCATTTGAATACCTTCATCATCATCTTCGAGAATATCTACAGGATAATACGATGGGTCATCCATTTCAACTTTGATGATAGGATTCTCAGGTATGAATCCGTAATTAAACATGAAAACACTAAGACTGTCTTGATGGTACGAAATGAAGATTTCTTCGTCTTTTGATATAGAAGAAGTAGATACCAGGTAATAGCATTTTTTGCTTAGATCGATTTCATATCTTGAATTCGGCCAGTCGCTGTGATTAGCCATATCGATACCAGGTATGATCACTCTGCTACCCGATGAAACTATCCTTGGAGTCTCCATTGATCTAGACATAACCCATTGAACATATACGGATAATTCGTCTGGAACATGATTTATAAAAGCATTAATAGCAGGAGCAATTGACGAACCTTCAATAAGCACACCTCTTTTCTGTTCCTGCCAGCCCAAAGGGTTTATATCACCATCTGGTAAGAGTTTAAAATATTGTGACCATTTAGAATCATTTTTTATCATTTGAGCCAATTTCTTACTAAAGTCTATAACTTGGCCAGCTTTTGATTCCGAATCTGGGGATAGAATAGAAGAACTTATAGGTACTTCTATAAGTCTGTCACCCTCATGAATATCATTTAAAGCATAGATTCCATTACCATGCTGACCATTTCTTATTTCTGTATTATATAAGCTAATGCCTAAATCATCAATCCAAGAGGTTTGTGACATTTGATTAAAATTTGAATAAAGATAAAAAGTGGAGATAGAAAACAGATAAGCGAGAGTAAATACGGGAAACTTTAAAAAATACAACAGGAAAGACCTATGAGAATAAATCTAGAGTCGCCTAGTAAACCGGTATAGGGTATAAAAAGTGCAGTTCAAGAAATAAATAAATTGTGAAAAGAGATCATGAATCATGGATAAGTAATTTCATAGCCATAAACCATACTGCGAACGTGCACAGTTTCATCATCTTCAACAAACATAGGAGACCATTCTTGTTCGAAGACTTTGTTAACTTTAAACCCTCTCGATTCAGCATTCTCGAAAAAGGCTAAATCAGCTTGAAATAATTTTGGACGATGAGGAGTGAAGAAAACAATACCAGTACCTAATTTTTGCATTGTTTTTTCAAGTGTATCAAGTAGCTTATTATGTTCAGTATGATTAAAAATAAGATCAGCAAGAATGACAAGATCAAATTTCTGATTATTATTTGATTCAAGTATTTCGTCAACTTCATTACCCCAAATCAGACCCAAAATTTGTATTTTCTTTCTAATATCTTTAGGCATCATATCAGCATTAATTGTTAAATTTTCTAATAAATCAAGATCAGGATAGTCAGTCATTATAACTTTTGATGCAGTGATTGAGCAAACTAATGAAGGTAAACCAGCACCAGCGCCTAATTCCAAAACAGTTTTATCTTTAACTAATCTATCTTTATGTTCATCAAGGTATAAAGTACAAGCCTTACCAGCATTCCATAACATATGTCCCCATAAAGGACTTTTACCCACGAGACGTAGCTTTACTGACTTGATATCTGAATCTTTAGAAGAGTCTTCTGCACGATCAAAAGTCACAAAAGTAGGCGAAGGAGGAGGTTTAAAATAGCCTTCAGGTTCAGCAAAAATGTCCACAACGTCGTCAATTGAGTCGCCCATTACAAATAAAAAAACAAGATCAGGTCGAATAAGTAGAAGGCCCGAGAGCAAGTCAAAAAAATTGATAATTACTATTAAAACTGGCTATATACACCTAATTCACGCTTAATTCCAAAATAGGAAATGATTTTATCGAAATCAATTTGCAAATCTAACTATGAAATTACGAGATTCAAGATCGGTATAAAAGGCAGCATTATTTTTCTTCTGATTCTCTGCATCCAAAAAATGACTTCTGTTCGTAGTAGGTCATCTCGTATTTCCAACACAGCAGAAAATGCTACTGAATCACCGATTAATGATAAAAAGATCACATGGAAGAATTTAGGATCATTACAGTTAGAAAATACAAGTAGTACAGCAAGGGATCATCTTGCAAATGAAAGAACATTTCTTGCATGGCTACGTACATCAATGGCGTTTGCATCAATAGGTATAGCTGTTGTTCAATTATTTCATTTATTTAGTGATAAATCAAAGGTACTGTTGATTTCTGGTCCACCGCTTGGTGGCTGCTTAGTTGGTAGTGGTCTTATTATATTATTGATGGGTTCATACAGATATTTTGACTGTCAGAGTAAATTATTAGAAGGCGAGTTTCCCGCTGCAAGATTTCAAATACTCTTTGTCGCAATAATATCTTTACTTCTTATTATCGCTGCTACTGTTTTGGTACTCGTTGCGTTTAAGTGACGTTTTTTTACCCGACTAGTATCAATTTTTCACTCACACATCGAAAGTTCTATCGAGAACTGCCAACAACCTGTAGCTATCTCTTTTTATCCCACTTTTTTTTTTAATTTTTGCTTCCTTCTTCGTGGGTGTCTTTAATGTCAAGAATCGAATTATATAACCCTGAAGGGTTTAGGCACGATGGAAGAAGATTTAATGAAATTAGAAATATTTCTTGTTCAATTGGTGATCATCCTTCCTTAGATGGCTCTGCTACAATCAAAATAGGTGCAACAAAAGTATCATGTGTAATCGTTGGTCCTTATAATGGCCCTGCAAAGTTTAATGTTTCCATTGATATATCACCTTTCAGTTCATTTGAGCGTCGTGCTCAAGCTAATGATAAAAGAAGATCAGAATTGCAACTTTTAATAGCTTCAGCTTTTACTCAAGCTTACGCATATCCTACTTTACCTGGCTCTATAGATATTCGATTACAGGTACTTTCACAAGATGGTGGTTTACTGTCTGCTTGTATAAATGCTTCTACTTTAGCTCTTATTGATGCTGGTATACCTCTCACTGATTTTGTTTGCGCTTGCAGTGCTGGAATTTGTGATAAAGTACCATTTTTAGATCTTAATAACCCAGAAGAATCTGATCTTAGTTGGTTAACTTTAGGTACTTTAGGGAATTCTGACGATATTATTCTTATGTTACTCGAAGAAAGAATATCTGCTGATCATCTACCTGATTTAATGGACATTGCATTATCTGGGACTCATCTTATACGAGATATAATGGATAAAGCTGTTCGTTCACACACTCAAAAACGTATATCTAAACGAAAACTTGCTGGATTATGACCTATTTTTCTTTACTCTACTACTGTTTTGTACATTACTTAAAATTCATTAATATTTATACATAAAATTACTATACAAACACACTCATAATCTAATCCATCATTTCCCCTACCCGAGCGTTATCTTTCCTTTCCATATCGGTTCTTACTTCGTCTTCATTATGTTCTTCGTGCTCTTCAGCCAATCTCTTCTCTTCATTCTCAAGGTATCCTTCTATATCTGGAGGCATCACTTGCATCTGCACACTCGGTGCATGGTTTAGGTAGCGCAATTCTTGTACTATCCGTGATCTTACCATATCCAAATATTTCCTCGAGTTCTTGTTCTCAACTCTATTGCCCAATTGTGGATGTAAATGATAATCAGGAGCAAAGTAATTAAGAGACGGTATATTACTTGGAAGATTATTCTCAAGCTCAACACCTAAACATACTGATGTCTCATAACACCATAACCTCGAAACATTTCTAGGTGTATAACCACCTCCTCCAAGAACGATTAAAGGGAATCCTAAATCTTTAACAAATTTTACACATTGCCCATGCGCTCTTATATTCAAGTTAAACACACCTAATCTATCTCCTCCTAAAGAGTCTGCACCACACTGAAGAACAACTACTGAAGGCTGATAACAGTGAAGGACTGGTTCAACAACTGATCTGAATAATCTAACATATGAATCATCATCAATTCCATCTCGTAATGGTACATTTAGCGCATGATGTATGCCAAGGCCAACCCCTACTTCATCGAAATTACCAGTTCCAGGAAAATACTCTCCATTGTATTTATGAAACGACAGTGTCATCACACGATCTGTCGCGTAAAACGCTTCTTGTACGCCATCTCCGTGATGCACATCTATATCAATATATAAAACCCTAGGGTACACTCGTAAAAGGTTCAGTATAGCCAAAACAATGTCATTTACATAACAAAATCCAGATGGCTCAAATTTCTTCGCATGGTGCAACCCTCCTGACCAATTGATAGCAATATCTGATACCCCACTTATAAGTTTACGAGATGCGTCAATTGACGCACCTGCATAAAGACTTGCATAATCATACATTCCATAAAATATAGGACAATCTCCTCCAATATTAAATTTCTCCAAGACTCCAGCATATTGCTCTGCATTCGTTGGTGTTATAGTCTTTAAAAAATCAACATACTCAGATGCGTGAAATTCAAGGATCTCCTCTTCAGTAGCTTTCCTAGGTCTATACCAATCAAGCTTTTCGTGCATTTTATATCCCATAACAAGATGATCGGTCAACATTAATCTAAATGGCTTCATTGGATGCATACTTCCATAATGGAAATGTGATACATTCTCATTAAAGTGGTAAGACACCTTTCGATTCTCAACATTCTTAAGCTCAAATAATGGTCGATATTGCTCCGTTTTCGAGTCATTTTCAAACGTAGAATTGTTAATTAAAACCATAAAGAGCTATTCTATTTAAAAAAATCTCAAATTTATTTACAAATTTTCATACCTAGAACAATTTGAAAAAAAGCTTGTAATGACGAAGTAAATCCTGGTTTCCTGCAGTACATTTTTTTCTTACAAAATTACCCGGCTAATACAATCATCAATTCTTACTTCCCCGGCTACTGCCAGTATAAATTAATATCTACGGTTCTTTCTTTCGTTCGAATATCGTTAACGTTATCTTCATTCAACTTCTAAAAGAAGCAACTACCTAAGAGTAGAAAGGTAACCCAAGTGAAAAAGTCTGTATTGCTGATATGTCAGTAAAACAAGAAGATACAAAGCCTGCACCTTGGAAGAGTCTGCTCGCTGGTGGTATCGCTGGCTCAGTAGAGTCTGCTGTTACATACCCATTAGAATTCGCAAAGACTCGTCTTCAACTGGTGGATAAGTCACAATCTGGTTCAAAAAATCCCGTTAAATTAATCCTCAATGTAGCAAGGCAAGAAGGTCTTGCTTCAATATATGCTGGCTGCTCAACAGCTGTAATAGGTTGTGGTTTCAAAGCTGCTGTAAGATTCTTAGGGTTCGATACTATTAAGAAACTACTGGCAGATGAAAATGGAAAAGTATCAGGTGGTAGAGGTGTAATTGCAGGACTTGGTGCTGGTATACTGGAGTCTGTTATCGCCGTTACTCCTTCTGAAACTGTTAAAACTGCTCTTATAGACGACGCACAGTCTAAAAATCCAAGGTATAAAGGTTTCTTACACGGATCCAGACTCCTTGTTAAAGAAAAGGGCTTCTCAGGTGTATATAAAGGTCTTCTACCTGTAACTTTAAGACAAGCTGGAAACTCTGCTGTTAGAATGGGTTCTTATAATCAAATCAAACTCATGATCCAACAGAATTCTCCAAATCCTAATGCACCTTTATCTGGTCCTGTAACTTTCGCTGCTGGCGCCGCTGCTGGTGTTATTACCGTATATACTACCATGCCGCTTGATACTGTAAAAACTAGAATGCAAAGTTTAGATGCTAAAGCTGAATATAGAGGTACTTGGCATTGTGCAACTCGTATATTCAAAGAAGAAGGAGTACTGACCTTCTGGAAAGGAACTACTCCACGTTTAGGTCGTCTTATCCTTTCAGGTGGTATTATTTTCACGATATATGAACAAGTCATTCAAGTTCTTCAATAAAAAACGAGCAAAAATCACTCGCTTTTACCAGATCTGTTTCGCAACCATTTGGTATCTATGCACGTTCAGCAAATCCACTTTTTGCTTTTTGCTGTCTCGTTCTGGAATTTTCTCTCCTTGTTCATACAAATGAACTCTTGCTTCTCCTGCAAAATTATGCAATAATCCAGGAATTGGTGTCTTTTGTGTATCCAAAGGTAGCTTTAATGCTGGTGACATTTTATTAGAAATAGACATTCTGCGTTCAACTTGAAGTGCTTTTACACGTTTTGAGGAATAACGAAGTAAATATGATGATAAAACCAGTTTAGTCATTAGCATTAAAATGTATATCAATGCAATCAAAATCATGAATCCAAAGCTCGACCATCTGAACCATGAAAAAACATAATGCTCAAGAAACTGTCTATATGCAGACATGGAATCTGATCTATCGTATTCAATAGACTCTATTAGTCGTTCGTCATGAAACGCAGTAAGCACTAATGTTCTAAACACCGGCGTTGCTGTTCTTATGAACACGCACATCAATGGAATAACAGGAAGACCCAGCCTATGACTAACAAGGGCATTTGATAGAGTCTGTTTATTGTAGTCAAGACATAAGATATCTAGAAACCTGTAGTAGAGTGTAGGCCTAAATCCATTGAATTTTGTAATATATGAATGCTTAAGCCAGTCTACAAATATTTCAGATACAACAACGAAAACACCTGGTCCAAGAACGGACAAGATCCATGTTAGAAGAGAGACTAAGGTTCCGGTTACTCCGTCTGCTTCATACGCTGTCAAAGTTATATAATCAGCACTGTTTCTAATAATAATAGTGAATAGAAGAAACCATAACTGGAACCTTTCAGTTGTATCAGCACAAGTTAGTTGAAATAGGTTCTCCCGATCAAATTTCTTAAATACTGTACTTCTAACTTCTCTAAACTGATTAGATACCAGTAATGTTAGTAGTGAATTGCTGTAAGAGTTTGCAGCAATGTTCAAAGTTATCATCATATAGAAGAGTACAATTGAATGTGCGATATTGTATAATAAGCCAGTTATGATTACCAAAGTAGATTTTGTGTAAGAAAAAGACTGAAGTGTAGAAGCATCTAAAAGAGAAGCAAATATGTCTTGACCTAAAGCAGACAGGAGCCTGTCAGCAATTACAAACATATTGAACATAACGTACAGCTTTACAACAGCCTGCCTGCGAATCACATGGTATATTTTCGATGCGTCAAAGACAGAAAGACATATGATAGCAGTAACAACCAGTATAATTCTCATTCCTTCTATATACCTTATTTTTCTTGCCTTTGAAGAATCTAATTGAAACTGTGAACATAGATCTACCAAGAGCCTTAAAGGTACGATTGTGCAGAGCGTTAGGCAAGCATCTATGCAACATAAGCTGCCATAAAGAATAACAGATTCAAATGCTGGTGGTATAAGGACAAAATTAGATAAAATATCATTCGAAGTAGAGGTGGTGCTTGCAGAATTTGTAGCATTGAGTTCCTTTAAGAGCATAGCCCAAAGGCCAGACGACTGATGATCAGCCGAAGTAGAATTTGAAGGTCTCGAAAGAGATGCTAGAGATGAAAGAGCTGGCGAGCTTATAGATTTGCGTCTCATTGAATCAATTGAGCTATTTGAGGTTTCTGAACTTGTCTTTGAATCCACAGGTAGTGGATCAGCTATATGAATGGTTGTTGAAGAGATCAATGAATCATTCACATCAAACGTATCTGAATTATCTTCTCGTGTTGAATCATCTTTCGATGCAGTAAATTTATAGCCATCGGCTAATGGACTTATATTCGAAATATTCATATCCCCTTTTATAAAATGATTTGTTTACTTTTACCGGTTTAAGAACTCTGCAAATATGAGATGACAGAATCAATAAAAAAATTGGGTAGAGGGTAGAATTGATGATTCAAGAGGGGCTTTTTGCGGCGGAAAGAGTTGAATACTTTTTCTTAGATCTTACACACACCCTTTTTCAGAGTAAGAAGAAAGGAAAACAAATAGCACCCTATAATAAAATGTTAAGAATACTAAGAAGACCTAATTATGGAGGTTTGAAACTTAACGTGATTCATAATAGGTTTTTATCAACAGCGAAAGCCAAGAGATCATTGATTTTAACAGCTAGAAACACAGCTATCACTGTTGGAGTATTCAGTGTTTGTACATTATCATGGTATGTTGCATTGGATTTATATTTAGATACCATTGTGCCTACGCCAAAGGACTGGCCACCTACAGCATGTAAGATGGTAAGAGCGGCAAGATTATATGATTATTGGGAAGGTAATGATCGTAGAGCAGCAAGTGCTTTAAGAAATGCTATATCATTAATTAGAGGCGATGATCCTAAGCTTGTTAAATCAGGGAATGCTACTGCTGTACGAATTGCCAAAGGAGAAATTGATTCTTATAGTGAGATCAATAGAGGAATGTCTAAATCATCTTTAAGGGCACTTGCAGAGTTGCATGCACAGCTGGGAGGGTTTGAGTATAGCAGTGGTGAATATGATCAAGCAGCATTAGATTTTGAAGAAGCTTTAGCATTAGGAATTGATCATAACCCTGAACTAGAAAGTCTAATACTTCAGAGATCGGCTGAAATTCAACTTCTAGGGCTCGAAGGTTCGAAGATCTCAAGAAAGCAGTACAGAAGTTTTGAATCGCTACTCAAACGAAGTATTGAACTTGTAGCTACTCCTATTATGTTAGAATCTCATAGTTATGAAGTAAATGGGTCAATTTCTAATATATCACCGAGGCTTATTTCAGCAGTTAAAAGTTTAGGTGAGTTTTATGCGAGAAATAAGAATCCAAAAGAAGCGCTTCCATTATTTATTTCTGCTGCAAAGGCACTTGAAAGAGTCTCAGATAGTGGTAAAAATGGCGATATGAAAATGCCACGCATAGAATACTCTATTAATTCATACTCTCCTGCAGGTATTTCTGACTGTGAATTATACGTATTACAATGTTATATTGGCGAAACAGTTTGGGCTACAGACAAGTCTAGAAGATTAGAAGCTTTGCAACTTGTTAAACAAGCGTATGATAAAGCTTCAAAAAAAGCTTCTATATCGAGTGAATGCGCACTATGTCAAAAGAGTGCGCTTTTTCTTGCTTCTAAGATGCATAAAGCATTGGGTGAAACAGCCACTGCAGATGATCTACGAGAAAAGGCTAGACTTATTTATGTGCCTTTAAAGACAAGATCTACAGAAGCAGGTGTTGCAATGCAGAGATTATTAGGATCATAAGTAGAAAGTATATGGTCATATATCATATGTTCAGGTATTTATTCTTTTACCACGATGCTTTACCTACGCCAGTTAAGTTACCATTCAAAGCCTGTGTTCGGAATTGTTTTTGACATAATTTGAACTTTCTGTCAACTTTTCTACCATAACCAGAAGTCAAGCATCTATTATGAATTTGAGTTAAACTTGTGTATTTAGGCATATTCGTGAGCTTTATTTGTGCCATCAATCGAGTTCTCGATGGAAGTTCAGTGTTGTGTGTTATATATCTCAATGCAAGTCTATCGATTTCCGATTCAGCAAATTTATGACGTTTATAGTTGTCTTTAATGACATGTTTATTTAGAAAACTGCCAGGCAAAGGCACGTTTTTTAATCCTGGAAGTTTCATTTTTATATGAACAAGAAAAAGAAAAGGTTTATGCTTCTTCTGCTTGTAAGGTTTTTTACTTCCTCGATCATTCAGTTTTACTCGCGAAATATTCCGGGTAAGCTACAGGGGATTTTAAAAGTGTCACCCCTTATTTCAGTTCCTTAGGCCCTTTTTCCTATAAGACTAATTAATTATCCTATTTTAAATTTCTAACTATAGGATATGGGATATAGGATATAAGTTACTACGGTTATATCGTATATTCTTTGGGGTAACTTAAAGATAAAGGTTGTATTTTTTCTCTTTCTACACACGATCTGAGTTATTAATTCCTGCTAGATTTCATCCAGTAATAGCAAAGCTGTATACGGGATATTTTGGATTTCTTAGATTCTTGTTCCTTATAGATCATAGGATCAAGGCATTGCCCAGTAAAGCTACTGGCGGCCAGTAAAATTTTAAACCTTAGTAGCCGTGCATTCAGCCGTGCTATATCTAAACTCTAAATGCGTTAAGGTTTAATGTAATGCTTCTGGACAAAACTGGTACGTATTTA
>JAKUBJ010000103.1:0-33941 GCA_030566855.1 Tortispora sangerardonensis | reverse complement strand
CAAATGAAAAAGCGTGAAACTATATCCCTAACCCTTCTCAAAAACAGTTGAGTCCCAAAATGGACGTTTTTTTCACGACCCCGACGGGATCCCATTTCCCGCCATGCTCTAATCCCATAGTAATGAATATAAGGATACAAGATCGGCTTTAAAAGTCTTGAGGTTTCTAACCTTAACCTATACTATCCTATATATCCCATATAAGTTAATAGATATATAAAAAGGGTAAGCACTTCCACACTTATTTTTTCTTTCCTGGTTCATTTTTTATTTTTGTCTTGAATTCAGAACGAGTCACCTCCTATTTTTGTACATAGTATTTGCTTCAATTTTTAAATACTATCCTATAAGCCATTTTAAACTGAATCCGCTATAGGATAATTATCTGCATTCGACTAAAATTATTACTTTCTCAGATTGTACCTATTTTATTTGTTTTAGTTTCTCGAAGAACACATACAACCAAGAATGCCCAGTTTTTATTCTAAACGTGCTCTTGGATTATGCATAAACTTCGCATCTTCAGCTCAAAGATTATTAAATTTTAATTCTTTGCACGTAAGAGGAATTGCAGATGTATCGGCTTCTTCTTTGATTTTTAAGAGAACTGATACTCCTAAGCATAAAGTTCCTAAGGAAGAGTTAACTTTTGGTCATACTTTTACCGACCATATGCTAAAGCTTAACTGGTCAGCTGACCAAGGTTGGCATGCTCCTTTGATTGAAAAGCATGGTCCTTTGGTATTAGATCCTTCAGCTGTAGTGTTTCATTATGCTTTTGAGTGTTTCGAGGGATTGAAAGCATACCGTGCTATAGACGGCTCGCTCAGACTTTTTCGCCCTGATAAGAATATGGCTCGCTTAAACAAATCATCTGCTAGAATTGCTCTCCCAGAATTTAATGGGAAAGAGGTTATTAAGCTCATCGGTGAACTTCTTAAAATTGACCAAGATTGGATTCCAGAAGGTCAAGGTTATTCCCTATATCTTAGGCCAACTATGATCGGAACACAAGCTGCTTTAGGTGTTCACAAACCAACTGAAGCCATGCTTTTTGTTATTGCTTCTCCTGTTGGACCATACTACAAGACTGGCTTTAAGGCTGTTCGCCTCGAAGCTAACGATGATGTTGTTCGTGCATGGCCTGGCGGTGTTGGAGACAAGAAACTGGGTGCCAACTATGCCCCGTGTATTGTTCCACAGACTGAAGCAGAAAAGCGTGGATTTCAGCAGAATTTGTGGTTGTTCGGCGAAGAAAAGTTTATTACAGAGGTTGGAACTATGAATGCTTTCTTTGTCGTCAAAGACAAAACAACTGGTAAAAATGAATTGATTACTGCACCACTTGATGGTACTATTCTTGAGGGCGTCACTAGGTCATCTATCCTTGAGTTAGCGCGTGAAAGATTACCTGTCGATGACTGGATAGTTTCAGAAAGATATGCTAGCATTTATGAAATTGCTGATGCTGCGAAGGAGGGAAGACTTGTTGAAGCATTTGGGGCTGGTACTGCTGCCATTGTATCACCTATAAAATATATTGAGTACAAGGGAATGGGAATCGACGTTCCTCTTCAAGATGGAAAGGAAGCAGGCGTATTAACAGAGCAAATATTGAAATGGATTACTGATATTCAATATGGAATTGAAGAACATCCTTGGTCTGTTTGTATAGCTTAAATTTGCTGAGAAAATCACCAAATGCATGACTAAGTTTGAAACCTGTTATGAAGAGTATTTGTCATTTATGCTACTTGCTAAAAACTTAAGTACGATTACGTAGACATACTACTATTTTAAAATTGACAATATGTGTAGAATAATATAATCTAGATCTCATATATGGTATCAGCCAGCAGCCTCGTATGTAATATGTTTCTTGGAAAGAACATTTGCAATTAAGGTGTTATATCTATTACAATAACTAATGATTAACACAAGATATTCCAAGAATGTAGAAGTAAATTTAATTAAGGAGCAGTTAATGTATATAAGACAAAAGGTTCATACTCGGAATCAGTTAGCGCTCCAAAGTCGCTCAATCCTTGATCAGAGCTCATCTTACCTTTTTTGTCCCAAACAAAAGCGTTACCTCCAAGATAACCGTATAATTGAACTAGAACAGCGCGCGCCTTTGCCTCACTCTTTGTAGGAATGGGGATAATGAAGGTAGTAAAATCGGGAGGGAGGCCATAGCGCAATACAGCTTCGACAAAGACCCTAATACTGCGAAGATGAATCCAGGCTGAAAACATGTCAGAGTAAGCAGATTTTCCCAACAGGGCAACTTCATTCCAAAGCTTACGCTCATTATCAATAGCATTAGTAAGTTCTTGTCGTTCTTTTGCCGAGGCGTCGGGAGTGTATGTATATTCTCTAGGGGTCCATTTTCTTTGTCTCGCTTCGTTCACAAACTTAGGTAAAAATTTTCTAAACACTGTTACTGAAAAAAGAATAAAATCCGAATCGCGGGCAATCTCAATGGCACTTCTTGGGACTACCATTTCACAACAAGTCTCGTACTCGGAATCAAACTCATTTAGTTGGGCGACAGGAACAGCTACAAAGGTTGAAACAAGGTATTCAGTGTCTACAACATGTTGAGGTTTTATCAAGTCATGCAAAGATTTAGTCGAAAGGTTTCCCTGTTCACGACGTTCTACAGCTTGAAGAGCAGACCTGGCCGCAGAATAAGAAGCCCCCAATTGCTTAAGCTCGGAATCTAGAGATTGAATATCATATGATATATTAGAAGTGATTTGAGCAAGAGGAATATCAGTGCGATATTTAGAATTCCACTCGAAGTTCATTAAGAATTTTTCAGGAGTTCTATCGTCAATTCTTCTTGCTTGCTCTACTTCGGCATCAGAATAAACAAGCTTAAGAACGTCAACAGCTTTAAGTAATGCGCTCCATGCCATGCTGTCATATTTCAACAAATCTTCACTCTGTTGAACCAATGCATCCAAAGCACCAATTGAAAAAACAGGAACTTTGAATTTGGCTGGTTTCTTAGCTCCAGTTGAAGACAATGACTGCTCAAGTTGCTTCTCTATTCTAGTAGGATCACCCACTGATGAAGGTAGAGCTACTAATAAATAAGAAGACATGGTCAAAAAAATAAGCAGAATAACTAATTGGGGTAAGTTTTCCCCTAATGACGCTTCTTTTCTAATAAATGTGCAAGCTCTATTTCCTACAGCTTTTCAATATATTGGCAACCGATGGCAGGTGCTTTACTGATACAGGTTGAGTTGGTTTGGTTTAGGATTAGGTGTTCTGCTCTATCGTCCTATCGATGTACCCATACCAGGTTAGGAGTAATTTTTAAGCATAGCTTAGTTTACCCGGTTTTATGTTTAAACCAGAATTGTAACGGTTATAGGATATTGTTTTAAATTATAATTAGGATAAAGATTATCGAAATAACGGTTACTGGTTAAAACAAAGTATTCCCATACTAACTGGTGTATCACACCTTCTATAGGATAAGTTACCATTGTAAATTACGAAAAGATAGCTTACTAAAGCTTACTTTTTATAAGAATAATTATTAAAACTTATCAATATATCCATTAAGCTAATAGGATCTTGGGCGTCGATTTGATGGGGACTCCTAAATTTATTACGTAGGAAGCAATTATTCCTAACTTTATATAACTGCATAGGTTTGAGTAAGTACAAATAGGTAGGACATATAAGAAGGTCAAAGAATACATTGCCATTGGCGTTGATTATCAATTTTTAGCCACTCATTCTTCGCGCACTGTCCAATGCCTCATATTTAGGAGCTAAGCTCTTTTTTGAGAGTGAAGGCTGTATAGGACATGCCACAGCCTATTGTAATCTTTGTCTCATTAGAAAGTTTAAGCAGCTGTTACATGCATTTATGCGCTTCACCCTTTAACTATATAGGATATATCCCAACTTTCCCTATTTTTCTTTTTTTCTTCTTCTTAACTATTATCCTGATCATCATCTTTAGCGGTGCAGATATTTCAAAAATTGAGGAACTTTTGTTTGAATAATTATGATTTTAATATGCAACTGTACAGAGTGTGAGCAACTATGCCGAGATTCTCAATACAACGAGATAGTCTAATGAAATACCTAGTGGTTTCTTGCTTTTGAAGCAGTAAAGGCCAGCAGGTATATGTCTCTGAGTTGTCGGTGGCATTCTACTTTATATTTGACTTGTTCAACTTCATTTATGCGCTTTGCAATGGACTCTTTCGAGAACTATATGACGTATTGAAATTTATTATAATTACATTATTTGATAAAGATGAATGGTCAACAACTCATCTTTTAGGTCTTTCATTTGTGAATGATTGACTCGTTAAACTTTTTGGATGCACTTGGCGATGAGCTTTTAAAATATATCATCACATAAGAGAGGTGAGCTAGACAACGCACTTATGCGTTTTGCAATCAACTCGTCCTAGCGCAACTTGAGGTAGACTAGGTCAAGATACTGCAAGTATAGGAGATGTGTTGATGGGCCAGGAGAACCACTCGCACTGAACTTGTCCTATAACTACTCGAGGTAGGCTAGATATAGATACTGCTAAAGTTAAAACTTAATCTTAAGGCACTATCTTATTTTTTTATCCTACGATCTTATCTCAGATAAGTCATTCTGACGAACAGATTAAACAACGTTGCGCCAAACATAATAAAAATTGATGAGCGTAGTATAACAGATGATGTGAGACATGTCTAAGAGGCCAAGCTATGAATGCGCTTCCATTCAATTTTAAGTTAAGCTATCATATTTATTGCACATATTTTAATCTTAGCGCTAACTCCAGTAATGAGTTATCTGATAAGTCCCCTGCACAGCCTCGATTTATGGCCGATTGCAGGACTAAGGCTCTACCTTTAAGTTTTCTATTATTGAAAGTATGGCGAAAATTTACATTACATTATTCTGAGTATCTAGCTGTCTATAAAATCAAAAGCATGGAATATGGTGCTTGTGAGAAAGTTGTCGGCATGGTTTCACGCATCTTTGGTATCATGAGCTTATCTGAACAAAGCATAAAATAAGATAAGCTGAAGATTAAAATTATAGAAACTGATAAGTTATGAGAATAGCTTAACTTTTGGGCAATTGTTGACTTTTAAGTTAAGCTATCTCTAACCGTTATATGAAATTAAGATTATAGAAATTACAGCTGCGTAGAATTATGTTAAGAAGCAAAATAAAAAGCAAAACAGTTAGCACATTCCTGCATATAAGTTCACCTAACGATGAGTTCTTCTATTTATACATCTCGTTAATCAATACCTGTCAGGTGTATCTGTTTTCAATTGATTGCTTGTATTTAAAATTTGGCATTGTTGCAGTTTTTAAGAAAGCCCAGGAAGTACAACGAAAAGCCTGTTCTTGCAGTCTCACACAAAACTAAGACATTGTTAGGAGACATGTGTTAAAATTAACGGTTATGCCTTTTAAAGGATAACCGGTTAAACGATCTAAATCTATCCTATAATCTGCAGTTTAAGTTACGTATTCCATACAATAGGGGATATGCTAATCTAACCGTTGTAACTTTTAAAACCTATTCGATGCCTAGGTTTCACCTCCCCGAGATTGAGGCTCAGTAGTTCCTGGCTGTGCACATACTTGGCATACCATCATGTTGCACCTTGATCTCGATTCATTTTACCTAAAGCAGCCATGACCATGGTTAGCTAGTATGAATAAGTTATATCAACCATACGAAATATGGGTTGCACAAGATTAACTTTACATTAAGATTAATTTAAGTTATGCTTCAAGTCCTGATCTTACGAATCTTTGAGTTATACTTTACGTGAAAACGCTGTGCACCCCGATGCCGCCCTAGACTTGCTTTTTAGGATAGGTGTATACTACCGCTACGAAAAAGTATATCATTGTCTGAGTTTCTTTGTCCTTTTTCTCGTCACTTAAATTTGGATTTCTCCTGATATTATCAGCGGCAAAGTAATCCTATATACTTTTTTATATTCTTATCCTATGCATTGTTAATCTTTGTCTTTTATGTTTACTACTGCTATATATATGATGGATACAAGTAAATAATTTATATTCTGTGCACTTACCGTGTCTTATAGTATACGACATTCCTCTAACTGGTATAGTTTACAGATTTGTTTATTCATAGGCGAGTTAACTCGATAAAGCCCCCTTTTGGTCCTAATATATCTCATACGTCGTCCTTGTTATCCAGAGTGAGTTGCTCGGCAACACTATGGGGAAACAGCTTCACTCTGCATCCTAAACTAAGTAACAGTTAATAAATTACGATATGGGATAAGTTTAAGCTTAAGTTAAATTTTTTTTTTTCATACTTTTAACTTATCACACACATAAATCCTTATAAAATAGAGTTTCCCGAATATCGCTACACACCCGTGATCTTAAACTTTACCGTACCATTTGATCTACTGTGCAGATCAAGGCGTAGCAATTCTAACCATTCCCTATGCCATATATATAATAAGCATCCCTCTGATCCTCCGCATTTTTTTAATTTTTCAATTTCCCTTTTTTTTGGCTCTTTTTGCTTTTGATATTTATCTACTGTATATTCTTTTACACAAGTTCGAACTAATTTGTTTCTCAAGAAAATTGTCTGACACTTCCTATATTGCATTTGGTATTCTTAGTCGATTCTTATCTTGTAATCTTTGGATACTTCACATTGCCAAATCGATCTGGGTTTGCAGATCTAGCTGTATTATTAATCAAGCTCTTCTGTACTTTTCAAATTTTCAAAGTAAGTATTTTTACTGATATGTTGTTTTGCTACACCATGTGGCTGAATGTAATATAACCTGGACAGTTAGTACTAACGGAACCAGTATAGGACCAATAAATTTCAGCTTCTGAATTCCTTTAATTTTTTCATTGTTTTTAAGCATATCTGATATTTCGCTATGTTGGAAAATGTACCTCCTCGTATAACTGTTAGCACGGATCTTTCAAAACCAGAAGATATCCAGGCTTCCTCTACTCATCGTCTTATATCTCATTTGGAACCTCCTCAAGATGCTCTTTCTTTATCTCCTGATAACTCTGCAATTAAGCTTGCTACTCAAATTACCCCAAATAAGAAAAAAGGTAAGAATAAGAAACATTCAAATCATCATGATCATGAAGAATTAATGGCGGATCGTATCAGCCAGACTGCAAAGCAGGCTTTAGACCATTCTCCTTTTGCGTTTCACCCTTTCCAATTGCAGCATCTTCATGATCCCAAAAATTTATTTCTTTTATCAACTATTGGTATGAATAATCTTGAACAAGGTTTACGCACTGATTTAAAGCGGGGTTTGAGCTCTGGAGAAACATCTATTGAAGAGAAGTGCTCATTTACTTTGAAAACTGATCTGAAGGATGCTTTTGCGCTTGATATGCATGTTGATAACTTGCCTGTAGTGCATCATGGACATCATGATTCTTCATTCTCAGACAGAATTCTTCTTTATGGAGATAATACTATTCCTGACAAGAAAGGAAAGGGTATACTTCGTTTAATGTGGCTTGCTCTACAAGATCCAATCCTTATACTGTTAAGTATAGTTGCGGTCATTTCTCTGGCATTAGGATTTTACACTACTTTTGGAACTCCCACTGTTTACACTGCTGATGGTCAACCGGAACCTAAGGTGGATTGGGTGGAAGGTGTGGCAATTATTACTGCTATTTTGATTGTTGTTGTTGTCACCGCTGGAAATGATTATCAACGTGAGCGTCAGTTTGCAAAACTGAATCGGAAGAAAGACGATCGCATGGTTACTGTTACTAGAGATGGGCATACCGTTCAAATTCATATTGCTAATCTCATGGTTGGTGATCTGATGCTAATTGAGCCTGGCGAAATGATTCCTGCAGATGGTGTGTTAGTTTCTGGACAAGGTCTACGCTTTGATGAATCTTCTGCTACTGGAGAATCTGATGCACTGAAGAAAATTGGGGGTGCCCAGGCTGTTTCTCTTTTTCAAGCACATATGTCTGATCCTTTGATACCATTTCGATTAGATAAAACTGATCCGTTTATTTTATCTGGTTCGAAAGTTATTGAAGGATCTGGGACCTTTTTGATTACTGCCGTAGGTGTTCATTCTTTGCATGGTAGAACGATGATGGCTTTACATGATGATCCTGAACCTACACCTCTACAAGTTAAGCTTATTAGAATTGCTGAAATCATTGCTAAATTTGGTGGTTCATCTGCTTTGCTTCTGTTTTTTGTTTTGCTTATTAGATTTCTTGCTGGCCTTTCAGGTAACTCTGCCCCTGCTTATGAAAAGGGTATGGAATTCATTAATATTCTTATTACTGCTATTACCCTAGTTGTTGTTGCTGTCCCTGAAGGACTTCCTCTTGCTGTTACGTTAGCGCTTGCTTTTGCAACTGTACGTATGATGAAGGATAATAATCTTGTTCGACTTCTACGCGCATGTGAAATTATGGGTAATGCTTCAACTGTTTGTTCAGATAAGACTGGAACTCTGACGCAAAACAAAATGACGGTAACTGTTGCTACCATTGGAAAAAATCTGCGTATGGGAAAAGACCTAGCAGGTTTGTCTGAAGGTTCTTTCTCTTTTTCTAGTCTTCAATCTTCTTTAGATTCTGAAACTAAGAAATTGCTTTTTGATTCAATTGTATCAAACTCTTCTGCTTTTGAAGATCCAAACGATGAGAGTGGATTTATTGGTTCAAAGACAGAAACTGCATTACTTGGACTTGCTCGTGATTATATGGGAATGGCCAGTTTAGCTAGTTCAAAAAGTAAACTTGATATTGTACAAATTTTGCCCTTTGATTCTTCACGAAAATATATGGCTGTTGTTGTAAAGGTTGATCAAAAGACTTACAGGATATATATTAAAGGTGCTTCTGAAATTTTGTTACAGTTTTGTGACAAAGTCATTTCTTCTCCGGCTGGTCCGTTTGATATTGAGCCAATTACTGAAGTTATTAAGTCTGATTTGTTAACGACAATATCTGCATATGCTTCCAATTCCTTGCGAACGATATCGTTGATATACGAGGATATTCACTCTTCTTCTTGGCCTCCAGTAAATTTTCCAGTTCTTTCAGAAGATCCTTCACTGTCAGATATTGCTTCCTATGTTCCTCAAGGTAGTTGTACATTTCTTGGTGTAGTTGGAATACAAGACCCGTTACGCCCTGGCGTTACTGAGGCTGTTTCTGAATGTCATATTGCAGGCGTAACAGTGCGTATGGTAACTGGTGATAACGTACTAACTGCTAAGGCCATTGCTAAGGACTGTGGGATTTATGTATCGGAAATGGATAATAACAGGTATTCTGTAATGGAAGGTCCAGTTTTTAGAAAGCTTCCACATAATGAACTTTTAATTGCGGCCGCTCATATTCGGGTATTAGCTCGCTCAAGCCCTGAAGATAAAAAACGTTTAGTTAAAGTGTTGCGAGAGCTTGGCGATATTGTAGCTGTTACTGGTGATGGTACCAATGATGCCCCCGCTTTAAAACTGGCCGATGTTGGGTTTTCAATGGGAATTGCTGGTACTGAAGTTGCTAAGGAAGCAAGTGATATCATTTTGATGGATGACAATTTTGCTTCGATTGTCAAGGCTCTTCTTTGGGGTAGAGCTGTGAATGATGCTGTGAAGAAGTTTTTGCAGTTTCAACTGACTGTGAATGTAACTGCTGTACTATTGACTTTTATTTCTGCTGTTGTCTCGTCTAAAGGTGAATCTGTGTTGACAGCCGTTCAACTTCTTTGGGTTAACTTGATTATGGATACATTTGCAGCTCTTGCTCTTGCTACAGACCCTCCATCAAGGTCTATTTTGTACCGAAAGCCTGAGACTCGCTCACAAAGCATGATTTCTGTTACCATGTGGAAAATGATTATTTTTCAGGCTATATATCAACTTGCTGTTACACTTGTCCTACACTTTGCAGGTCCTGATATTTGGTCCATAACAACTGATACTGAAAAGGTTGAACTTGACGCTCTCGTTTTTAATACATTTGTGTGGATGCAGGTATTTAATATGGTTAATAACCGACGTCTTGATAACAAATGGAATATTTTCGAAAATATTCTGAACAATGTTTATTTCTTGGGAATATTTTGTATTATGTGTGGAGGCCAAGCATTGATTATGTTTATTGGTGGCGCTGCTTTTTCCATTAGAAGGCAATCAGGAGTTGAATGGGCAGTTGCCTTGATTTGTGGCGTTATATCTATCCCTGTTGGTATGATAATTCGCTGTATTCCTGATAGATGGGTTCCTGTTAGACAGTGTGAAGCTGGAATTATGAAAATTGGTAGAGCTTTCAAGAAATTTTACTATTTTATTGCATTTTGGAAATCGCCTGATTCCAAGAAAGATGATTTCGAGACTGAAGTTCTTACTAAGCTTAAATTTGGCGACGAGTATGGAGATTACAATCCTTTCGCACAGGTCCGTGATGAATTATTGATTATTAAGACTTTGCGTGGTGGTCGATTAAGGTTTTTGAATTTAAAACAGAGTGGAAAACAAATTATGAGAAGCGTAAGGTCTATTTCACTTTCATCTGCCGCTAACTCCGAAAGTCGTTCTAGGTCACATTCTGGAGTAACAGTATCTACTGCTGACGAAAAATCTATAACTACGGAAAGTGTTGCTGGTGAAATTGACTCTCCAGGGCAATCTGATGAATTTTTACCGAGCAATGCAACATCTCAAAGTCATCTTTCTCCTACACAGAACAGTTCATCGTTAAGCTGGCAGTTGCAACGGCCGTCTTGCTCATCCTCTAGAAGTTCAAGAGACGGAAGCTCTATAACAGCCTCTCTACTTGTTCCAGGAATAATAGCTGGATCCATTGCTGGCTGGACTTCTTCAGACAATACCCAAGATCAAAAAGATACAAGCCCATAAGAATATGTGATTTATTTTAGTTCTACGTTTCCTACACGAGCATTGGCTGTTTACTTGCTTGTGCCTGCTGCGGGTTGTGCTATTCTTCTTCTTATGTGGTTAAGTTATGAATAAGATGTCGTATTAATTATGAGATAAGAATCATCTTATAAGAAAAGTATATAAGATATAATATCCTATGCACTATTGATTTTAGAGCAAGACTTTCAAAAGATAACTTACTGCCATATATTGTATTTAGGAATATAGGAATAATACACTCTCAATGATAATTTTTACATCCATTTTTTCATACCCTGTAGGATTAATAACTTAACCGTTAAAAATTTATTTTATAACCGGTTAATTAGATCAGCTTAAGTTAATTTAGCATCGTATCTAATAAGTTATGTGAAATCAACTAGTTATAGGATGACGTATCTTATAGGAAATATTTCTTAACGATAAGAATATCTAGAGTTAAGACCGTGTCGACTACTATATATGGGATAGTCGCGGTGTGATGGTTAGTTATTGGATTCTGGAATTATAGAAGGTTTACTTTTAAAATGGAAATTCTATTAAAAAGCTAACCACTATATTTATCACAGTTAGCTGGTTTATAAGGCAAGTTTATTTTTAATAATTATCCTTAAAAAAATATTCTTTTTACAGCAAGTTAATTAAGCTTAACTTAAACTTATAAAGCTCACTATTTCACGCTATGTTTTGAGCCGCTTTACCACAAATCTGTGATGACTGCGAAAACATTATAGGATAGTCAACCCTTCACTCACCCAACCACCTAAAAGAAATTTAAAGAAACAAGTTACTCTTTGAAATTTCTTGTTCCCAATTTTCGACTCAAAGAAATTTCAAATTTTGTTCTCAAATAAAAGTTGTGCTAGAATACAACAGATATCAAGAACCCTTACATATTATTTAAGAAAGTCCAAACGATATACTAAGACTGCTTGATAGTGGGAAATTATGCAAAGAATCAAAGAAAGTTTCCAAAAAGCTGGAAATGAGAAGAGACCAGCTCTCATCACATTTGTGACTTGTGGATATCCGAAAGTTGACGATACTGTACCGATACTTCAAACTTTGCAGACCTCTGGTGTTGATTTGATAGAACTTGGGATCCCATTCTCAGATGCTATCGCTGACGGCCCAACAATTCAGAATGCGAGCACTGAAGCTATACTTCAAGGTGTCACAATCCATACTACAATCGACGTAGTTCGAAAAGCCAGAGAATCAGGTGTTACTGTTCCTATTGTTTTAATGGGTTATGCTAATCCAGTACTTGCGTACGGAGAGAAAATGCTAGTGGAAGACTGTAGAGATGCTGGCGTGGATGGATTTATTCTCGTGGATTTACCTCCAGAGGAAGCTGTACGATTTAGATCTCATTGTACTAGCGCAGGTCTTAGCTATATTCCATTGATTGCACCTTCAACTACCGAGGACCGAATGAAAGTTCTAGCTTCCATAACTGATTCGTTTGTTTATGTCGTTTCTCGCATGGGTGTCACGGGAGCCACCACTAACGTTTCTTCAGACCTTCCTGATCTCATAAAGCGGGTTAGAAAATACTTTAACACCACTCCAATGGCCGTTGGATTTGGAGTCAGTACCCCGGAACATTTTTCATTAATCGGGGGTCAGGCCGATGGTGTAGTTATTGGCTCAAAGTTGATCTCTGTCATAAAAGGAGCAAGCGAGAAAGGAAATATAGACGTCATTAACTCAAATGTGGCTGCATTTGTCAAGAATATCTTGTCAGGATCTCCCAGGATTGAACATGGGTCTTTTGAAAAAAAGACATCTGGAGTTGCAGCTACGGAAGATTTGACCAATTCATTCCCAGAATATGAGTTTGGAGATTTTGGCGGACAATTTGTTCCTGAAATTTTATATGAATGTCTACGCGAACTTGAAGAGGTTTTCAAGAACATTGAAAACGACAAGGAATTTTGGGAAGAGTATCGATCTTATTTTGGTTACATGAACCGCCCTTCAAATCTCACTTATGCGGACAGATTGACTGAGTATGCAGGTGGGGCTCAAATTTTCTTAAAGCGTGAAGATTTGAATCATACCGGATCTCACAAAATCAATAATGCGCTTGGGCAAGTCCTACTAGCAAAACGTTTGGGAAAGACTAAGGTAATTGCTGAAACAGGAGCAGGACAGCACGGTGTTGCTACAGCTACAGTTGCTGCCAAGTTTGGGATGAAGTGCACAGTTTATATGGGAGCTGAAGACACTCAACGCCAGGCTTTGAATGTTTTTAGAATGAGACTGTTAGGAGCCGAAGTAGTACCGGTTGAGTCAGGCACGAAAACTCTTCGCGATGCCGTTAATGAAGCTTTAAGAGCGTGGGTAACTGATCTTTCTAATACTCATTATGTCATTGGATCAGCAATTGGACCTCATCCTTATCCTTCTATTGTTGCACGTTTTCAGAGAATTATTGGTGACGAGACAAAGGAGCAGATGAAAAATTTAGTTGGAAAACTACCAGATGCAGTTGTAGCTTGCGTAGGAGGTGGCAGCAACTCTGTAGGAATGTTTTTACCATTTGCCGAAGATAAATCCGTATCTTTACTTGGAGTTGAAGCTGGAGGTTCTGGAACAGACACTAAATGTCATTCAGCTACTTTAGTGAAAGGTCAAGTAGGTGTTTTGCATGGAGTTCGTACTTATCTATTACAAAACCCCGATGGCCAAGTTATGGATACACATTCTATATCGGCAGGGTTAGATTACCCAGCAGTGGGACCTCAACTTGCATATTGGAAACAAAAAGGCCGCGCAAATTTTGTAGCTGCAACTGATGCAGAATGTTTACAAGGCTTTAGACTTCTGTCTCAACTTGAAGGGATAATTCCTGCGCTCGAGTCTTCGCATGCAATTTGGGGCGGAATTGAACTAGCAAAATCGTTACCGAAAGACAAAAATATTGTGATTTGTCTTTCTGGGCGTGGTGATAAAGATGTAGAATCTGTTGCAGCTCAACTTCCTCGCTTTGGACCCGAGATTGGATGGGATCTGCGTTTTGATGCTTCAGGAAATTAGACCGTGGAATCATGATCTTTCATGGTAAATAAGGAGCTATATCAGATTTTGAGATTGTTTATCCAAGATTAGTTACTATTTATTATTTTAAAACTATAGATGAGTTTTTGCAGTTAAGATACATATAAGGTTAGTGCATCATTAGATTTCGTTGCAGCAAGGTCTATGATGTAGCTTATAAGATGCATTCCACTGACCTGGTAGTTTCCTTTCATCGCATAATGTGGATATAATATCTATATTTCATACACTGATTGGCTGATATAACATCAAGTTCAATTTAACTTACAAATGTAAGGATATACTCAATAGCTTGCAAGACATTCTTAAGTTCTCTTTAGAGCTTTAGCCAGTAGAAAAAATTGCTATAAAAATCCAATGAAATATATGGGATTTGAAAGTAAATTAATGCACATACGAGATGAACAAAATCTAGATCCAATACCAATAATATACTAATTATTATTATCATACTGTTACAGATAGCGACTCGAGTATGAGTAAAAGATCACAAAGTAATCATAAATATTAATATCCCACATGCGGAAATAGACAGTTAACGGTTCATAATTACATCAGGATCGAGGTTCCTATCTAAAATATCTTCCATTCCTTCAGTTAACACCCCATAAAAATAGTAATAAAATAATTGCTTTATTCGAACCATTCTAAATACTAAATCTGATGCAAAAAGATTCAAATGAAAAAATAAGTTATGCCTGTAAAACCTAATTCTTGACCAAAAGCTATGCACCTCAGAAGCATCAATCGCACGGTAAGCTTCTTTGGCAAATATATTAATTCGATTTACTGGCGATCCATAAGTCAAATTCAAACCCTGCAGAATACGCATACTCCTGCCAACAAACACAATCTCAAGAGGAAGAACTTCAATATTCTTAATCATAGACTTAAACTCATCTCTCATTTCTTCTTGCTGTCCAAACTCATTAAGACTCTCAAAATCAGTATCGCGTTTATTCGTAGCTACTTTCTTGCTTTTAGAATCGTAATTTCTTGCAAGCACAGCACGTGCAAACATATCAGAAGAGCCCATTCCCCACTCAGCAGTAACTTCTTTTATCTTTTCGAGATCAAAATTTAGCAAATGCTTCCACAAGTTAGCATACTGTAGTTTAAACTTTGGAGACTCCTCAACGTAAAGTCCATGATCAATAATAACAACCTGGGGACGGCCATCTGCTGGATTATCCCTAAAAATTATATTTCCAGGATGTGGATCCGCATGAACTAATCCGTACGAAAATATCTGAGCAGCAAAAAATTGCAGTATAGTAGTCATCATAGATGGAATGGAAACACCATTAGCAATCAATTCATCTTTCTCAGTTAAACGAACCCCGTCAATAAACTCCATTACCAAAGTTCTGGGGGTAGTATACTCATCGTAGATCTTAGGGATATATACTCTATCCCGAAATCTACTGTCACTTTCACAAAAGGCTTTCATACGATTTGAATTCTGCGCTTCTAAGTAAAAATTAGCTTCTCTAGAAACATTATCAGAAATATATTTCGCTATAGCAGACATGGGAATTGAAAAGGCATAGCCATATGCAGACATGAGAAACCTATATACAGCAAAATCGACTTTCATTTGCAGTCGGATGGGCTTATGCTGAACTTTGAGCGCAACAACTTCACCTGATTTTAAAGTAGACCTATGGACCTGCGCAATTGAAGCACTTGCAATTGGAATAGGATCAATATTAGAAAATATCTCCTTTACCTTTTCAGAATTTCCGTAGGAATCACTTAATATGTCTTGAACTTGAGACCACGTGCTAGCCGGAGCGTCGTCAAAAAGATTGTTAAAAGTGTCTCGTAACGGTGGTGGAAATATCGCAGATTGAACAGCAATAGCCTGACCAAACTTTACATAAAGGCCCTTATTTTTGCTTATGACGTAGTGAAGGCGCTTAGCACTACGAATATGAATTTGGGTGATATCACAACCCTCTTTAAAATTCAATTTGTAGTCTGCCATTATCAAACCCATGTAAAATATAGCTCTACATGATCGGGTGATTGAGTTGGCTAAACATTCATCAACAATATATCCAGATACTATGAGCCCTCCCAGATATAGAAACCATCTCTTTCGTTTCTTATTAGGAAAAGGGGCAATTGGAGAACTTCCCGATAATGCAACTTTCAAAGAACTAGGTGCAGGTGCAGTGGCTTTGGTGAATTGTTTAGTAGAATTCAAAATAATTCTTGTAGTAGCTAGCGTACGGAAATGAAGATTTCGGAAAGCCATATGTCTTCCTGATGAATAGAGCATCATGTTATTCAAAAAAGTTTTAGATCACCTTTTGACATACAAATATATCTCACCTTTTCAAAAATAAGTAAAAAACTGTAAATTATTTTAACTCGAATAAACATGAATCAAAAAACCCCACAATGATCAAGAAACCAGGTAAAAAAGGCTAAACATGCGCTACAGTCTAGCTTTAATTATAAAGAAATCTATCCTTAAAATAATAAAAAAAATGTAACTCAAACCTAAAAAAAATTGAAGAACAAACTTTGATTTACCATAAAACAATTCGATGATCAAGAAAAACAAAGAAGAAGCAAGAAAGAGAGGCGAGATGGCGTTAAGCACATGTTATGGATGCTCTGGCTACAGTTTAAGTCCTTTATATCCGACATTCTATAGGATAACCATTATCTGATCTTATAGCCGTTAAGTCATTCTAGCTTAAGTTTATAATAACTTAGGTTATATTCTATATATCTTAAGCTAACGGTTAGCTTAAGTTTCCAAAGTTATTAGGAGAAACTAAGCCGCCATTATGGAATACATAGCCGTAGGTTCCCTTTTCTAACGGTTAAATCATAATACCTGTGTTACACGTTCAGGTAAGGTAACCGGTTATAACCTTATGGGATCTATTATCCCATAAATCCCATCGAAAAAGAAAAATATAACGGGTTACACGAAAAGCCGCAATGAGTAAGCCTATAGCCGCACTGGTTTTGCTTCCTTTGGGATTTAGTATGGGATCTAACAGTTATAGGATATTATCTGTAATTTAAGCATAATTATAGGATAGGATAAAATATATCGCATATCCCATATATCTTACGTGCAGGTACTGATCAGATAGATAACGACAAGAAATATCCTAGCATATCCTATAAGTAATTTCTCAAATTGAACAAGCAGAAGATACAGAAAACTGCGACAATTGTATATTTTACATGTGATATCATATATTTTTATTCTTAAGCATATAGGTATATAAGTTTAGAATAAATTGTACCGCTTACCATGAGCTCAAGAGGTGATGGAAGATCAGAATATACAATCGATAGAAATGATACAATAAAGAAATCCAAAGTTGATTTTACGAGTGGAGCTCGAGTATTATACCTGCGACATGCATTAATTAATAAAATTCCTGAAGTTTCAAAAGCAGCAGTAGTTGTGCTTATTCATGGCTTAGGAGGGCAAATGAGCCAGTTTTCAAGAATTTTAGAATTACTGCGTCCAAGTTCAGGCTTATTTTTGTTTGATCTCCCGGGATGTGGAGGAAGCAAATGGGAAGAATCATCGCACAAATGGGAAGATTATCAAACTGCAAGTGTTGCAAAATTGATACATCGGCTGATAAATACATACATTGGCGAGGTTTTGCCAATAATTCTAGTGGGTCATTCTATGGGTGGTGCAATTGCTGTCCCATTAGCAAAGCTTTTAGGCAAACGATGCATTGGAGTCTGTGTTATATGTCCACCGGTCCAAGGTCTTACACAATCACAAAAGATATATTTAAAATATATGCCCCCGCTTGTGTTTGATATTTTTAGATATATGGATCAGCGTAGAGGAGTGGAATCAACAAGCGTTAATCGCATGGTATCTTCTGTGGCTGCTAATTCGATCAAAAGGGATCAATTGCTTACTAATAAGCAAGTGATCACTGCTTCATGGCTCAGATATGCATCTGGATTTGACTGCCCCAGCTGCGAGGATTGGAGATCTTTGGAAATTCCAGTATGCATAGTGGTTGCTAATGAAGACAAAGTCACACCCGCTATATCTGCAAAGCAGATTTTTGACTGGAGAGTATCTACACAGTTCAGCACTGATTTTGTTGAAATACCTAGAAGTGGTCATTCTGTTTTGATAGAAGCGCCCCAAGTTCTAGCGGCACACCTGACGCACTTTTTCGAGAAGTGCGACCCACTTTTATCGCCTGTATATCAGCTCAATTTATTAGCACAAAAAGAAGGCAAGTGGTCATTAAAGAACGAGGCCAAGTGGAGAGATATCCAACGTGTTTCGAGCGCGATTCCTCCAAGGGATTGCAAGGTTAGACTGCATGCCATGAAAACTTTAAGACAAGGAGATGACCAACATAGCCCTGTTGCTCTAGAAAGAGACTATCCTGAAATTGAATACATTATTGACATCTCATACGAAGAACCTCCGTATGATCCTTCATCGTTCAAGTTTGTACAGTATTATAAAATGCCTACTATATCTAAAGTCCCGGTTCCGGAGGACGAAGTTTTGAAGTTTAGTGGACTTGTTGATTTGATTGTCGAAAAGAATACGAAGGACAAGATACCCCATATTGCAGTTCATTGTCACTATGGGTTTAATCGAACAGGATTTATTTTGTGTTCTTATCTTGTTGAAGAATTGGGCTATTCCGTAAAGGAAGCGGTTGAAATATTTGCTGCGGCTCGCCCTCCTGGAATAAAGCATGCTCATTTTATCGACGAGCTTTATTTGAGATACGAAGGCTAAGTTTGAATTTAGCATAGAGAATGTCCACTACATTATTTTTACTTATGAACAACTAAAGAACGTTGATAATAACTGTCGTATGTTTCTATCTATTGAGAGGCGCATTATACGTGATATCGTAGTTAGTTTTGGTCAAAAAATATAATTATGATATTTGTGGTAACCGTTATTTAACTTATTTAAACGTTATATAGCTTGACAATTTCAAAAGTGTAAGGTCGGATCAGCACATGTTATACCATTGTTTTTGTCTATAATTTAATAGTTTTAATCTACAATTTCAACGGTATCAGGAAGGACCAGTTTGCTTATCATCCCGCTATTTATGGGATAGTATGATAAGCCACAGAATATAGGATAGTTTACGCTTAACTTATAGGATAAGTTAAGTTATTCTTATTTCTTAACTTAACCGGTTAACTTAACTTAACTATAGGATATATGATGATTTTCTTTAAGTTATCTTATTTCTAAATTTTATATCCCAAGCGCTGTATAGGATACATCTATCCCTTAATAGTAATCCACGTATGATGGAATACAAAGATTACTTTATGCACTGGAAGCAGATCATATATCCCATATAGGGAGCATTGATATAAGTTAGCTTTTAACAATGTGATTTTTAGAACGAACTATGCTTATCCGATAACGACTAGTAGTTAACTATTGGCTTTGATAGAAAATGATAGGAGAACAGTTCCATGTCTCTTAAACTCTCAAAAGTAAGCATATCCCCCTGTAAAATACCCCTGAACCTGCCCCGTATATTTTCTCTTTTAATTTGATATTTTATTTTTAGGCTAGAACCTATGATGGTGATATCATATCTCAACACAAGAGTGTATAGTCCCAGCATAGAGCATGCTATTGTGATTTTAGGTGCACAGGCGTTACCCGTTCCGAAGCTGTAGGTGGAAGTTGCTGCTGTTCATGAGAGTTCATACCCAGTGGCAAGTATATGTGTTATAATACAAGGTATTTACTACTTTAAGCTAATCTATACTATATTCTTATCTAAGACAATCTACTGATAGACATCGTCGACTACCATCTAATGTCACCTGCGGTGCCCTAGAGTGCTATTCTCCTTATCTCCTTGTATCTGTCTTATATTCAGGTATATCGAGTTCTGTGTTCAGTCTGGGTATCACACCTATAGTATATTCTAGTAGGATGTTCCCTTAGTAACCACGTCCTACTTTGTATTACGTAATATACCTTCAACACATGCCATTAAAAATAAAGATATCTAACCGTTAGCACATGATATATTTCATATAACCGTTAAGTTTACCGTTGGAGTATGCCATACACTGTTCATACTTAGCGGTTAGGCTGTAAATGGTCGCAAGTTTAGCCAAGCATGGGTAATAATTGGATTAGCGAGAACAGGTCAATTCTGTGGCTGCAGCTATGCTAAGAGAACTTGAATTTGGAATTGTCATATAGATAACAGTAGAATACCTAAAAACTGGTCAATTTAGTCGCAGAGCTCCAGTAGCAAGAGAATATAAAAGTGCTTCTTTATCAATAAAATCCCGCTATCTTAAATCGAGAAATACAAGCATTTTCATTGTTGTACAAGTTAGAATACCAATATTTATTTGTAATCTTTTATTTGAGAATCTACTAGAGTAATTACTATTTTTAAAGACTATTTAGAAAAAGTTGATATCATGGAACAAAAATCGGACGACATGGTTGATACTACAAATCTGTCATATGCTGAAAAATTCAAAAGATTTGAAGATTTCAATACATCTTTAAAAGACTTGGAAAGCGGTATAGTTAGAATTGAGCAGAAGATAGGGCTTCTTAATGTCGCACCAGACTGGGAATGGAAAAGGCTTGCAATTCTTCTTGCTCGTTATATTGCACAGCAAGAACAGAAAGAATCTTCAAAAGAAAGGAATAAAGAGACGGTTACAACAAGTCCACCTTCAGTAAGCGTTGAAAATCCCCATTATTTAGACCTTGGTCCTGATATACCCCATGTTACAGATGCAAATATAAAATGGGAAGAATCTGGATGCGAATATTGCAGTTCTCAAGCTCAAATGGAAATAAGATCTTTAAATCTTGAAATAGAAACGCTTAGAAAGCAGCTTAACTTTGCCCAAATGGAATCTCGTAGAGCTTGGAATGAAGCATTAACTGCAGCAGAGAAAGCCAAATCTGAGCATTCTCGAAGATTTCGAGCTTGATAACTAGCTATACCTTGCTAATTTTTCTATATTATTGCTAAACGCAAAATGCACAGACAATGTGCTAGAAAGAAATTATGAAACTAGCTAAAAACAACAACAATTAGAGTTCAAGAATATCGTCAATTAGAGCAACTGGCCTTTTTGCATAAAGCCATGTAACAAAGCCAAAACACAGGGTAATTGTAGAATAAAGTTTTTTTTTTTACCATGAATAAGGTTTATGGTAAAGCTTTCAGCGAATAGTTAGTAGCGATAGATTGTTGCAAAACTTTATTCTATAATTACCCTGTGTTTTGGCTCTGTTACATGGCTTTTTGTAAAAAGGCCAGTTGCTCTAATCGTCAATAACTCACCTAAACGAAGTCGGCTTCAAGAGGATGACACAATATTGGCTTCATTGCCAAACGTATCACATTGCTCAGTATATACAAAGATCCATACTGTAAGACAACATTAATCCAGCTCATATAGCCTTATAGGATAGCTTTAACCGTAGTATCTACATAGGATAACTCAAATCTTAAGTCATTCATAACTGAAATAGTTCAAGTAACAAGAATAAAAATTATAGGATATATAAGATGAGCTTTAAATGGTAAGTTATATAAGTTAGAATGATCCAATTTATGAGATAAAGGCCTAGCTTCCTTATACCTCTTAAATAACCGGTTAATGTTAACTAACTTAATACAACATGTCAGTAACCGGTTGTAGGATAAGTTAAAAATATGAACTTAACTTAAGTTATAACGGTTAACTTAACGGTTAAGATATATAAAAATTATACCGAAAAACATACACAAAAAGCCGCAGTGAGTAAGCCTATAGCCGTATTGGTTTCGCTTCCTTTGGATTTAGTATGGGATCTATTAAATCCCATATATCCCGTATGGGATACCTTACGGTTAACAAGAAATAGCCTTACCAAGTCTTATAACGGCTAGCCGGTAGACTAATATTTTTTCGCAATAACACCTTGCTTGATGTTCAGACCTGTTTCAAGAATAGTTTCTACTTGCAATTAGATTTTTGATTTATTTACTTGCAGCCAGAACTTCTAATCCTTAAAATACTTAGCACATATATAATACATATACCCAAATTTTTAGAGTATTCTTGGATTAAATATAAATTTGAGTTTTCTTGTCTACCTTGTTGCATTGCGAACTCTATAGGATACTAGAATATACAATTAGCAAGCCACTAGAACTTCTACTTGCTCATATATACAGTTAAGATAACTTGAGCTTAAACGGTTAGAACACCTTGGATAAGTGATCAAAGACATATGGTATACATAGCCCGTATTTTATATCTTTTATAGTTAATTATACAAGGCAGGTTTGCGCTTGGAGAACTATATAATATAAGAGCATTTGTTTGAGTCAAGAACGACATATCCTTTTAGACGAGTTCCTACCGTTGCTGTATCAAATTTGCTATACTTTTTGGTATCTTCATAAACCGATCTATAAAGATAACCGAAAGAAGACGTTGAAGAATTTGCAGTTATTGCTAGGTTGTTAGACTTTGCTTAAGTATTCAACGAAGAAATATTGCACAAGTGAAGCGTTTGACGACAAAGCGTGTATCATATTTTGCTGAACAGGAAGTTTTTAAGCTTTTTTGAACAGATAGGGTGGATTTGACTGTTTTCAAGTTGTAACGTGTTACTTTGCTTTTGTACTCGAGTATCATATAGAAAAGCTATAGTTATGGATAGAACACAAGAGTTTAGACAATGTGTCAGTGCTGTAGCAAGACTTAATTCGACCGTTGGTGCATCAAGACATAACCTTTCATCTGTAGGGTCAAGAAATGGAGCAGAAGCTAAACATTCAAAAGGAGTGTTTGCTAAGCAAGCATCAGCAATTGCACACGATATAAATAATACTATGGAAAAATTAGAACGTCTTGGTCAATTAGCCAGACGAAAAACACTTTTTGATGACCGTGGAGTAGAAATATCAGAGCTTACTTTTGTTATAAAACAAGATCTTGCTAGAATAAATGGGTCTATTGCAGAATTGCAGAAATACGCAAAGAACAACGCTGGAAGAGGACCTCTTACCCAAAGAGGGGAGCATGCTGATAAAGTTGTTGTTCTTCTCCAAGGGAAGTTGACTGATGTAACGGTAGGGTTTAAAGATGTACTCGAAGTTCGTACCAAAAATATACAAGCATCAAGATCGCGTACAGAGCATTTCATGACTTTAGGAGCTTCTAATGCAGATGCCGAAGGAAGCAATGTTATTGGGAGTCGTACTAACTCTTCTGCTTTTTTGTCCACGGAACGCGTTTCAGATCAAGCTGAAAATCCTTATGCAGGGACAGAGGATATGTTAACATTACCAAATCAACAACAATCTTTGGCACTTTTAGAACAACAAAACGATCAGTACATACAAGAACGAGGCACTGCTATTGAAGCTATAGAGTCCACTATTCAAGAGCTAGGGGGTATATTTCAACAGTTAGCTCATATGGTTTCTGAACAACGCGATGTTGTTCAGCGTATTGACCAGGATACAGAAGCAGCCCTTGACAATGTTTCCGGTGCTCATCGTGAGTTACTTAAATACTATGCAACTATATCATCTAATCGTTGGTTATTTTTAAAAATTTTTGGAATCGTTTTAGTATTTTTCTTTTTATGGGTGCTGGTGACATGAGGTGACTGATTTATGTGGATTTCATTGCCTGACGCCGGGATGGAAATCTCTATTCCGGCATTAACGAGTTTCATAGTACTGTTAGCACATTAGTATTGAACTAGATATGGCAATATATATGATAGTTTGCTATGGTTTCAGTGTTGAGACAAAGATTTTCACATTATAACGGTTATAAAGGTCGTCCAACGAAGAAATGAGAAAGACTATGGGATATAACAGTTACGATATTTGAAGAATATTTTTGTTTTCCGACAGTCTTATAGAATTTAATAGTTTTGTAAGATACATTCTAGAATTATAGAGAAATGACCTTATAAGATATTGCTAAATACAAGGATTCTCATACTTCACTGGTTACATACACAGGATGGACAGGTCAATCTTTCAGAAATGGGTACCGGTTAGATATAACTAAGCCAAGACCTTTATTCAAAGGACTTGGTCAACTTATTCATAGCACATGCGCATCGAATATTATCCTTATCGAGCGCTCTATAAAGAGCCAACAGATATCTATACATAAAGTTTAAGTAAGTAACCTAAGTAACTTACTTAATTCTAATTATTGGGATATTTATAACGATTAAGTTAGCTTATTAAGTATCCTATCCTAAACGGTTATATTCTTATAATAAGTTACTATACGGTTACCGGTTAATTTTATATCTTGTTCATAAGATTTCACTCAATAATGATACAGTCTACAAGCTTGAATATGCTATTATTAAATTATTCTAATTATATTTTTATAACATATGTTATGTTAATCTTTAACTTAACTTGAGTTTATGTCTTATCCTATATATTTTTTCTTTAAGATGTTCTTTTCGTGTCAAAACGCAAGGAATATGTTGAAGATTCGAATCGTTTCTCCCATTAAAACCATGATATACCCGTCAATATCTCCACATAAGCGACTCCGGAGCTGGAGTAGACTGCCATTTTGACAGTTCAGTCCTAATTGGGATAAAGTTAAGGTTTTTAATAGATCCCACACTAAATCCCATAGAAAAAGAAAAACATAAACGGATACACGAAAAGCCGCAGTGAGTAAGCCTATAGCCGTACTGGTTTTGCTTTGGAATTTAGTATGGGATCTATTAAAAAGATAAATCCCATGTACCTTATCCCCACACAAACGAAAGCCTATTTAACGACTAGCAAGATAAGACTAACCGTTCTATGGGATATATCCAATATATCCCATATGTTTAATGGATAGATTTTAGGCCACGCCACATTTTCCTATACCCTTTCTAGCAGGTGAAAATTCCACACCCTAACATACCATGATGGGGATGACTATGGGATATTTTCAATTCACACACTCTCTTTAACCGGCATAATAGCTCTGTAAAAACAATCATTATAGGGAATTCTTGTGCATTGTAAAGAAATCGCTCTGTTTGCGTATCTTAGAATAGTCTTTAAGTTTTATAGAAGAGATTCGCGTGACAGAATATATATAAAGTATCATTAGAGATCTAGTAGTTTAATTGGAAGACAGGCGCACGATATGAGGTAAGTGGTTTTGTGTTTTGTTTTGTATTTTGTTCTTCTTGATTTCTGAACATAGCCAGATTTAGGAAAGGACGATAATTTTTTTTGGATTTGAAGATAAACTTCTTGATGACTGATGTTTTTCGATTATCACGAATACTAACGATTGTAATGTATTTTACAGTAATATTAATTTCACGCCTAATGTTTCAAGGCTCAAGTCGAAGAGATGGATCAATGCAAAAAACCCATCATATGAAGGCGATGATTGGGATGACTTTGACGAAGCCGAAGAAAGCCCTATTGATACCACTTACAAAGTGGGGACCACTACGGAAATCGATTCAGAACCTACTGAGAAAGTAGCCAAAGTTATCAATCCTGAACAGAATTCTTTGGAGTCTGGTCCTGTAACCGTACTACAGAAGGATGAAAACTCTTTTACTCCGCCGGATTTAGCAGCTGGGAAGGCGTTTGAGAACGAAAAATCGCCCTCCAATGCGTTAGATTTACTTTTAGACGACTTGTCAAAGTTTAGATCAGACCAGTTAGACACAGATACCGCAGAACCTGATTTTTTTGAAACAAATACAGGTAGTGATTTGCATAAGAGGGATATTTTAAGTCATAGCGATCAGTTTTTTGACCCAGAAGAAACACGCACAGAGTCTGAGAGAACGAAGACGTACAATGACCGAAGCGATGAAACAGAAGAGGATACAGTAAATGTTATATCGCCAGACATATTGAGTTCCAATCCAGAGTCGTTGGCTGTCGAGGGATCATCGCCCACATTTGAAGAAAAGATAAAGGAAAATGACGACTTAGCTCAAACCATATATCGCACCATATCCCAGGACATGTCTCATACTAAGTCTCATTCTAGAAACATATCACAAACTTCTATGAGATCAACATCTTCTCGAAGGACTGTAAGTATTCCAAAAATTGAACCAGTTTTTGAAGTTAATGGCAGCAGCTTGGATAAAGAAGAGAACGATGAATTTATTGGAACTATTGATTCTAGGGCCTCTTGGCTGCGAGGTTATAATATTTTAGAAGAACCTACAATTGAAGTGGCATCTTCGACATCTGTTCAATTAGCGAGTGTTCCAGAAGCTATGGATAGTCACGCCATTGAAAGCTTAAAGGATGACAAGGTAGAGGATAATTTGATGAATATTGCTGAAGTTAGAAACAGGGACAGTCTAGAGCTTCCACAAGGACGATGGAAACCAACAGAACAAATTATTACGTCAGATACTACAGAAGAGCCTAAAAAAAGTATAGACGGACACAAAGATGAACTGTCAGGTGATTTACGTGCTTTAGATTTGACTACATCTATCAGCCACTCTAGTACTAACCGTACAGCGTCTTTGAATACTAGCCAAATTGAAACCTGGCCAGAGGCGGGGTCTATTCCTGAAATATCGCCTCCTGAAACAGCTGAATCTGAAGTTTGGAACGCGAACGTAGTTATAAATAAAAGTGCTGAATTTGGAAATGCACCTCATGAACTTGAATTTAAGCATGAACCTTTAAACACAGATTCCAAAGGAACTGAAGAGAGTGCCCCTGCGCTCAAGTGGAAACCCGTAAATACGTATGAGGAAAGCGAGGATGAATATTCAGATAATGGCAGACATTATGATAGTTCAGTTCCTGAAGAGGCTAACATGTCAGACAGTGATAGAGTCAACGCTCGCTCAAGCCTTGATATTTATGAAGCGAAAGATTCTGGTATACTGAGACCAGACACAGACACACCACTTCCTGCTCCAAGACCGATTTCTATGATAATTGCTGACATTGCTCCTGTTGATGGGTCCAAGGCCTCAAAACCTTCAATAGCAGCAATAGATGAAGATGATAGTAAAGGAAAAATTCGATCGAAGGTCGATGATACTTCAGAGTCAGAAGCTTTAACTCATTGTACCGAGGATGAAAAGTCTTTAATGAATTCTTTGTTGTATGTACAAGATAATGCAACTAATCAGTTTGTTCGGAAGTATGACTTTCGTTCTATATCTAGCAAGAACCCGACATCAGCTGAGCGTGTGAATGCATTTCATGAAGCAAGGGTTATTGAGTCAGGACTTAACGTTGGGTTAGAATTATGGATTGGCTACTCATCAGGGCAGTTCTCTGAATATATTTCTGGGGATAGCAAAGAATCAGCAGGTACACACACATACACGAAAAAGAACATTTTATCAGATGACGGAGGCTCTCTGTCACGGACACTTACAAATTCGAGCTCGTACAGTTCAAGAAAAGTGAGCGGTGGAGCCCATATTGCCTCTAGAATGCAGAATATGTCCCACAGTCTCAAGTCAACCAGCAGGTTTGGTATGGATAAGTCAAAAGGACTATTTGCCAAAGGTAAAAACATAATGAAAAGTCTTTGAAGATTATGGGTAATAAATTTGAAATGAGCATTTTGTTGCTGTTTCTTTTCCCTAGGCTTTGAAGGGAAGCCAATGCTATCTTGCAGGATATTGTCGGAGGTTTGATCCAGTTTACTATCTATCTTCTCTTGTTACAGTATTAGATTGCTGTATGAGAGGAAGCCATTAATTGCAACGTGCTTTGGCTTACAGATATAGCGGACTGTAATCTAATTGAAGGCCCACGAATATGACATGAAAATTCTAACTTTCACACTTGTAATATCATGGAGTAACAATTCCGTCGTGGGATACACAACTTTACAAGTTTTCTTCTAAAAAGGCAGGATTATTTATTATTATAGACATAAGTTACCCTTGGATGAGAAGTTCAAAGTTATTTTAACCAAGTTGCCATGGAATAGTGCGTATAGCTTGCTATTGCTGTTTGTGGAGAATAAGCTTATCGCTGCGCCTTGGTGCAAATGCTAATGTGAACATTGGCCCGAGGGTTTAATAATGCAAGGGTTACTTTGCATATTGAACTTATACGTCCAGGACTCGTAAGTTAGTTACAAGGCACACCCCTTGGGTAATGAAAAATCAACAAACAGGTATAGCATTTACCCAAGAGGACTAGAAAAGGGATAACACTTGCTGGAATTGGTTTAAAACCTAGCTGACCAACTAACTGTTATGTATATCCCTCTATCAAGGATTTTAGTTTAACACCCTGAGCACTATGGAGTTTATCCAGGATTGCCAATCTGGTAAAAAGCCTTATGGGCTGTATGAGAAAGCATATACGCCTAATATGTCATATGGTATTTCGCCGTATATTTAGTATATTATGTAGTAGTTCAGGGATGTTATTCTTTCCCCATTAATGTAAGTAGAGAGTAAGCATATGAATGCGAGACCTTGAAGTATGAATTCGTCCACGTCCTATCCACACTGATACTCTGCGATGGGAGACAGAACGCGACAGTTGGCGCCACAATTGAATTTCACAAATACAAGCGCAGTCTATAGAGTATTTTAAAAACTCGAGGAAGCTTCAAAATCAACGTCATTATAATTAACTCTGGCTATCAGGGTACAAAGTCATGCTACTCGCTTGGGTGCTGAAATACGACCCTTAGAAATTTTATCTTGAGATGCCTAACTGAATTAGACCCTGAATTAAAAAAATGGTGACTTATATATAAAAACGCTGAACAATCCATTGCCATGTTGCGATGAAGTGAAAGCAAAATTTTATACTATCCTATACAATTCGTGAAATGTCCGAGGCGACAGCTGCACCATCTGATTATGAGTCGGATGTCTCAGATGGCTGCTCTCGAGGAGTTCTATCGCCTTATAAAATTAAAAAACTTGAAAATGAATTACTTCATATGGAACCAGGGCGCTCTTTTCTACAAGATACTTTATTCTCGGCCACTGATAGAGCTTCAGAGTCTAACTCCGAAATATCTTCAGATGGCTTATACAATCGTGATAGCTCAACGGAAGATGAAAGCCCGCGCGTAATTAAAACAAAATCACCTTTGCAAACATCAGTAGCCCCAGGCAAATATCATCAACAAACTTACTCTAAGCGTCAGCCAAGAATGGAGGCATTAAATTTACAAAAGAACCAGTATGACACAAATATGTACCTTGGAAGCAATTTGGAAACTGACAATTCAAGGTTCTTAATAGACAGTTTAGCGTTCTCGCCCTTTTCAAATAGCCATATAGCAGATTACAGATCATATACAAGCTCAATGACTCCTAGTCATTATCCATTTTATGGAGCAGACGAAGCAAAAGAAAAAGAAGGCATTGAAAAAGCAGTATCTAAAAGAATATCCCTTCTTGAGGGTCAACTGACATTTGAATTTTCGAGATTAGATTTCGTGGGACAAGATGTAAGTACAGAATTGAAAGTTTCCGAGCCATACGAACCTATTTTTGGTCAACCTTTGGAAACCATAAGTATACAGCAGCAAAAGCCAAAAAAAAAACGAAACATGAAGCCCACAAAGCTTTTTGCTCGATGCCTACGAGTGTTCCAGTCTCGAGTCAAGGCATAAATAATGCTAATGCTTGTAGAGAATTTTAGAATTGGCAGTCGAACAACAAAATTATAAGGGATAAATAACTCTTCTAGCTTCTGCACAAATCTTGTATCTAATAGTTCGTCCAGCAGAGAGGACATTGCATACCTGGGGTATATTTTTTGAAGAAATTTTTTAATTTGTGTTGAATATGAAAATTCATATCATGAGCTCCACTTTCATAGCGATACTGGGTTGACTTTGGCACCTCAGAACAGATTAGTTGAAATGGCTTCATGTATATATATAGATTGCATATATTGCAATTGGAGCAGATTTCATACGTAAAAGCTCGATAACAATGATAATAAATTGTTATACCGTTGTTACCTAGACAAACTGCTCAAGAGGACTGAGGAACAATATTTAGAATGACCAACTAAATAGACAGTACTTTGATAAAGCGTTAAAATTAAATTTTTAGTATAACCGTTATAAGACATTCCCAAGAATATAAAACCCCATTTGATATATCTATCTACTAAAATAGAAAGATAGAACTACCAGCAACATATCAAATAAAGTAAAAAGGTTTCAAAGATAGTTAATAATATTTCGATGCAAGATATTTCTAAGCGAATAGAAGGCTTAAACTATTTGCAATTGAAATGACAAGAGCCTCACTATCAAAACTTGTGGGGTAAGTTTCAGTATTCACACAAAGTAGCATCTTTGCAAGTGCCATGTCTAAATCAATCTGAGTAGCACGTTTTGCACCAATAGCTTGGTGAAATCTTTCTAAAAACAACAAGCTCAGCTCAGTTTTAAATTCTTTTAATAAATTTAGCTTGCTTAACGCTGCTCTTTCTTCGCAAAACTTCATGAGCGCTCTTAAAAGAGTCGGAGAAATATCTGGTAGCTCTCCATCCTGAATAGAATCTAAATCCAACCCTTCATAAACTAAATCCACCATTTGGAAGCTTTCGGAAATCTCAGAAAAGCAATTTTTAATAATTTGCTGAAAAATTTGCGCTTGCGAAAAATCCAAATCGCCTTGATAAACTTCCGACACTATCTGATACTGCCAACAAAGTTTGATGGATTTACAAAACTTAAGCTCAGAGTTCATCGAACTAGGCTGCAGTGACTCTATGCTGTCCGCAAAAGACTTCTTAAACTGGGCTTTCGATTGGAGCTCTTGATCTTTAAGCAATTCCCATAGCTTCGCGCAGTCATCCTCTATGCTTCGAATTTCGCTATTAATCCACTGCAATTCTCGAGCTTCTTCATCGCCCATAGTGGACCCATTAAGGCCTTTAACCAAATCACGCAGTGCATTTATACTTCTTCTATCTGATTCAATCTCGCCAACCCATTTTTGAACTTCTTGATAGAACGTAGAAATATCAAGAAAGGCAAATCCCTTTTCAAAAGTTTTACATTTATCAATCAAACTTAATGCATCTTCAGGTTGTTTCACCATTTTCATGTCTGTAACGTCGAATATCGATACAAACTTTAACATAGGGAGAGCAATCTCTGATTGTGAAATAGTGCTGTGTATAGAATTGCAAATTTGTGTAACAACAAGATTCCTTTTATTTATTATTTGAAAAGCGTAGTCATTCCATATTGAAGATAAGGAGGAAGAAAAAAGTTCTCGAGCATAGGGTGATTCTTGCAAAGAAGAAAAGAGAGTTGCGCGAAAAGATACAATGGCATGCAAACTTGTCATAGATTGCATTGTACTTGACAAGCGTGAGATAGCAAGATTTGTCATTTCAGTATAATATTTATCAACACAAGAATTACAAAGATCAGGGGAAAAAGTTTGCAAAAGTAGAGAGATATCTATAGATAGTATTCTTTCCGGAATAGAAGCCAAAATAGAGCTTACAAGCCTTCGCTTCCGTATAAGTGAGCTTAATGTTGATCGAACGCCGTCAGCATTAGAAAGACTATCTATAACACCAAAAAATCGCTTTATGACATTGTGAAAATCTGCAATAGACCACTCTGCAAACTCAATAAGATCAGTAAACTCAAGCAGATCGTTGTTCTTGACCGAAAGAACCCTTTCGGTCAAAATGATGTCAAGAGCTTCCGATGCTGAAATATTTGCAGCGATAGTCAGAAGGAAGGCAATATCAGCATGAACAGACGCATCCTTTCTGATAGTTCTATCAATCTCCTTGGATACTAAGTTCTTGCTAAGAGAAAATGCATACTCTCTGGCATTTTGAAAGCGTGATAGTATAAAAGGTTCCCCAGAAGCCCCACTACGAGAAAGATACTCCATAATATTATCTGAAATGCACAAAATATTCGCAATTGATGCGATATCAAGGATATTACCTTTGCCTACATTCAAGCAACATTCGAGGAGCTCAATATAACATGCAGATAAAAGCACCCTACAAGAGGAAACACTTGTTCGAGCAGAAACATACTTATGAAGTTGAGAATACAACAACTTGTAAGACAATAAGCGCTGTTCTAGAAGGAATGAATCAGTCTTTTGAACAGAAGATATTATAGTGTGACTTGCAATTGCAATTTGAGATTTAGCATCTGAAATTGTTTCAGACATACTCATTAGCTCTTTATAACGACCTCCAGTTGTTTGTCGAAGAATTTCCCTTTTTCTGTCAAGTTCTAAGCTCATATTCCTTTCTAAGGACCGCAGCTCTTGCACACTGTGGTTTTCAAAGTACTGTGCCCAAGAGGCCATACTCTTATCTTCATTAAATACAATAAATCTGTCTTCCAAAATGCTGGCCATTTTATCAAAGTTGATTTAAATTTGAGAAAAGCAAAGAGTCGAAATTGCTGAATATAATATAATTGTAATATTATTTATATTCTAGGATAAGTTAAACCTATTCTATCGGGATATGTAGCAAAAAGAAAGTTAAACAAATCACAGACAAAAATCAAAATTTAAAACTCTTAAATATAGAAGTCTGAAAGATTTAATAAAAAGCCATAAATAAAGCGTGTTCTTGAATTCTATTTTTATGTATAAGATAGCCTCTTTGTTCTCTAACCAGTAAGTTGATATAAGAAAGAATCCGCGAAATGAAGCAAGAGAGTTACAAAACGTTGGCATGGATATTCTATGGCTTACAAATTATCTATAATTTACAGTTAGGGTACAAAATAAAACCATATCCTATCTTCTAATTATAACTTAAGTTATTTTACATTAGTAGCTGGTAAAATATATCCTAATGGTTATATATCCCGTACCATAAAAAATATAACTTAACTTAGTAGTTTTAATAACAGGTAGTAGTTTTTATAGGATATATCCATAACTACAGCAGCAATATAAGCGGTCTATCTTATAACGGTTATAAATATTTTCTGTCCCATACTAATTCGTAGTTCGATTGATATAAATTAAGTTATTGCCTCACGGTTGAGAGGATAACTATCTTAAGTTTGACAATTTCTTTATCCAGGTATATGACTCAAACTTTGTGTTTATTCACTTATCCTATAGTATTTACACATAAGATATATTGTGTAATATACTGATATACATAATTACATCCAAATCACACTATTCAACTACACATAAGGTAGTTTGCTATCGTATAGTGACAGGAAAATTGGCTGATACATGAACGAAAGCTTAACAGATCACTCGAATGCTCACATGGAGCTCACATTACCTGCAATAGGGGCACTCAAAAGTGAAAGGTTAGGATTGCCATCTATGGCTAGAGTGGCAGCAATAACATCTATTGTCTCTGGAATTGGGGGGTTTTCAGGATTCAGCCAAGGTGCAAGTAGAGCTGGCAAGAGATACCTGGCAGAGAATTTTCACAGACTCCCCAACGACAAACAAGGGTGGTATTTTTATCATAAAACTCGAAATTACGTCATACTAAAAGATGCCATATCTTCTTCATTATCCCGTTCTGTGGCGTATGGGGCACTTGCTTTTACCTTTTCTTTTACAGAGTCTCTCGCCGACAGCTTTACAGGAAGACCAACATGGGTTTCAACTACACTGGGATTTCTTGCTGCAGGAGTTCCTTATTTGGTTTTTATAGGTCAAAGGTCAATTCGCCTCAGAAAATCGATTTTCCAGGTTTTGCTATTTGGGTCTGCATTTGGGTTGTTGCAAGAAGGGGTGAGGAATATCAGAGCAAGAGCTGAAAACTGATCTACTTTCGCGGGGGTGTATTTTTTGCTAATATAAAATATAGATAACCACTCTAATTTATTGAACTTTAACTAGGTGCAGCGCCCCTTCGGGTCGCTCGGACGTTTATTTTACAAAAGATAAGTAGGGTTGTTTAATGTAAAGCGTTAAAAAATTGTGACGTAGGAAAGTTTATTGTTGG